>SJYO01006231.1:95622709-95908958 GCA_006410555.1 Capra ibex
TTTGTCACCTTTGTCACAGTCTGAAATAAAACCCCCCGAGGTTTTAGTGACGTCTACCACTAACGTCGGTACTTTAATTTTCTGTGAATGAGGAACCTTCTTTTCAATACTGGTTGGATCTATCATATAAGTTTTCGTCTCTGTAATGAAACGGCTGATTCCAGGTAGATCATTTCAGATACCAAAAAGGACACCAGTACATACCTACACTCTCAACCTGACACTTCTTTCGACTCGCGGCTTCTTAACTACACAAACTTGACGTCACAATCTCTTCTGAGAACTCTCAGGGAACCTGACGTTCCTCTCGGTTGGTCAGGTAAGACTTCCTCTAGTCGGGACCCTAAGGAAACCTTCCTTACTACGATTTCGACTTTGAGGTCAGGAAACCGGTGGAGTACGCTTCTCAACTGAGTAACCTTTTCTGAGACTACGACCCTCCCTAACCCCCGTCCTCCTCTTCCCCCGCTGTCTCCTACTCTACCGACCTACCGTAGTAACTGAGCTACCTGCACTCAGACTCACTTGAGGCCCTCAACCACTACCTGTCCCTCCGGACCGCACGACGCTAAGTACCCCAACGTTTCTCAGTCTGTACTGACTTGCTGACTTGACTTGACTTGACTTTTATCAAGATAAAAATTAAAAAAAATCGTTGAAGTATGACGAAAAATAATTCCAGTATGGTTAAATGTAAAACTTCTTAACTACGAAAGCTTAACACAACAACCTCTTCTGAGAACTCTCAGGGAACCTGTCGTTCCTCTACTTTGGTCAGTTAGGATTTCCTTTAGTTGGAACTTATAAGTAACCTTCCTGCCTACGACTTTGACTTCGAGGTTACGAAACCAGTGGACTAAGCTTCTCGACTGAGTAACCGTTTCTGGGACTAAGACCCTTTCTCACTCCCGTCCTCCTTTTTCCCCGCTGTCTCCTACTCTACTAACCTACCATAATGACAGAGTTACCTGTACTTAAACTCGTTTGAGACCCTCTATCACTTCCTGTCCCTTCGGACCGTATAACGTCAAGTACCCTAAACTCTCTCAACCTGTACTGAATCACTGACTTGTTCTTGTTGTTTAAATGTAAGGGTGGTTGTCACATGTTCACAAGGGATAAGAGGTGTAGGAGTTGTGAATAATAGCAAGTAGAGACTATTATCGGTAAGTTGTCTATATTCCACTATAGAGTGACTTCAAAACTCAACGTAAAGAGATCCGAAGGGTGTACCGAGTCACCATTTCTTGGTCGAATGGTTACGTCCTCTGTATACAAGCTAAGGACCCAGTCCTTCTATGAGACCTCTTCCTTTACAGTTGGGTGAGGTCACAAGAAGGGACCCTTTTAAGGTACCTGTCTCCTCGGACCTCCCGATGTCAGGTATTCTAACGTTTCTCAACCTGTGTTGACTGGTCGACTGGTACAACCGGTAAATATACGAAAGAAAACTCTTCACAGATAAGTATAGAAAACAGGTAGAAAATTAACTCCAAAAAACGATGACTCAACAAGTAAACCCCCATAATTGACAGTAATCTTTATACCAAATGTTTATAAAATAGGGTAAGGTACCTGACGGAAAAGTAAGACAACTAACAAAAGAAACGACCCGTCTTTGAAAGACCGAACTACTTTAGGGTGAAGAAAGAAAAACCAAAATAACGGAAACAAAAACCACACTAAAAGAAAAAAAAGAAAAGAAAATTTGAAAAAAGGGAGGGGGAGGAAAAAATTTGAAATGTGATAACATAAAAAAACAACAACAACAATAACCAAAACGGTATGTAGTTGTACTTAGGTGGTGTCCACACGTACACAAGGGTCAGGACTTGGGGGAGGGTGGAAGAAGCGACATGGTAGGGAGACCCAGTAGGGTCACGTGGTCGGGGTTCGCAGGACATAGGACGTAGTTTGGACCTGACCGCTAAGTAAAGAATATACTATAATATGTACAAAGTCACGGTAAGAGGGTTTAGTAGGGTGGGAGAGGGAGAGGGTGTCTTAGGTTTTCTGACAAGATATGTAGACACAGAGAAAACGACAGAACATATGTCCCAATAACAATGGTAGAAAGATTTAAGGTATATATACGTAATCATATGACATAACCACAAAAAGAAAGACCGAATGAAGTGAGACATATTATCCGAGGTCAAAGTAGGTGGAGTAATCTTACCTAAGTTTACTTAAGAAAAATTACCGACTCATTATGAAGTAACACATATACATGATGTCGAAAGAATAGGTAAGTAGACGACTACCACACTAAAAGTTATATTGTCACAACTTCGAAAGGAAGATGTAAAAGAAAAATCATCAAAATACTGAAGTCCAGAATGTAAATTAGGTAAACCCCAACTATAAAAACATATGCCACACTATACTCATAGGTTGAAGTAGGAGGACGTACACCTATAGGTCAAAAGGGTTGTGACAAATAACTTATTTAATAGTAAAAGAGTACAACCTAAGAACCATGGGATCAGTTAACTACATCCACATACCTGAATAAAGACCCGAGACATAAGATAATAAATAGATACACAGACAAAAATACGGTAGTAGTATGACAAAAGTAATAACATCTAAATAGTATATAAAACTTTACCACTTAACACTACGAAAGTGGAAACAAGAAGAACAAGTTCTAACGAAATAGATAAGTCCAAGAAAACACCAAGGTATACCTAAAAGGTAAAAACATTTCTTTCTGTAACCTTAAAACTATCATAACGTAACTTAAACACATAACGAAAACCATCATAATGGTAGAATTGTGATAACAGAAGATTAGGTACTTATGTTCAACAATGTAAATGAATATAGAAGAAATTAAAGAAAGTCGTCACAAATCATCAAAAGTCACACGTTCAGAGCTGAGAGGAACCAATTTGAATAAGTATTCATAAAATAAGAAGACTACGATAACATCTATTTTAATAAAAAGAATTAAAGGAAGAATCTAACAAGTCCGAGGATATGTCTTTATATTGACTAGAAACTTACAAAAGTAAAACTCCACCAAAAACCATACAACTAAAACATAGAACGTTGAAGTGACATAGGAGGGGAAATTACCTAACGACGGAACAGTGCTGTGTCCCCGAACACATTGAGTCACTTCGATACTGGATACGACACGTCCCGGTGGGTTCTACCTGCCCAGTATGACCTCTCAAGACTGTTTTGTACTAGGTGACCTCCTCCCTTACCATTTGGTAGGGTCATATTAACGACACTCTTGGGGTACTTGACATATTTTTCAGTCTTTCTATACTGTGGTTTTCCACTCGGGAGGTCCCTCCTGACACAGGTTATACAATGACCCCTTCTCACCTCCTGTCGACGATTGTCGAGGTCTTTCTTACGTCACCGACCCGATTTCACCTTTACGACGAGTCGACTCCTAGAAAGTCCTCTACTCTCCTTTTTAGACTACGACATTTCTTGTTATAACGTATCCTTGGACCTTACAATCCAGGTACTTAGTTCCATTTAACCTACACCAGTTCGTCCTCTACCGTTCTCATTTTTTAACTGTAGAATCCTTACTCACTTGAAATAAATTAAAAATTTTTAATTTAATTAAATAAATAAAATTAACCTCCGATTAATGAAATGTTGTAACATCACCAAAAACGGTATGTAACTGTACTTAGTGGGTACCCACATGTACACAAGGGGTAGGACTTTGGGGGGTGGAGGGAGGCGTAGGGTAAGGAGACCCAGTAGGGTCACGTGGTCGGGACTCGTGGGACAGAGTACGTAGTTTGGACCTGACCGCTAGATAAAGTGTATACTATTATATGTACAAAGTTACGATAAGAGAGTTTAGTAAGGTGGGAGCGGAAGAGGGTGTCTCAGGTTTTAAAGCAAGAAATGTAGCCACAGAGAAAACGACAGAACGGATATCCCAGTAGCAATGGTAGAAAGATTTAAGGCATATATACACAATTATATCATATAACCACAAAAAGAAAGACTGAATTGAAGTGAGACATATTATCCGAGGTCAAAGTAGGTGGAGCAATCTTGTCTAAGTTTACGTAAGAAAAATTATCGACTCATTATAAGGTAACATATACACATCATGGTGTCGAAAGAATAGGTAAGCAGACGGTTACCTGTAGATCCAACGAAGGTACAGGATCGATAACATTTGTCACGACGTTACTTGTAATCCCATACGCACAGAGAAAGTTAAGACCAAAGGAACCACACATACGGGTCGTCACCCTAACGACCCAGTATACCGTCAAGATAAAGGTCAAAAAAAATTCCTTAGAGGTATGACAAGAGGCATCACCGACATGATCAAACGTAAGGGTGGTTGTCACATTCTCCCAAAGGAAAAGAGACGTGGGAGAGGTCGTCAATAACAAACATCTGAAAACCTAGCGTCGGTAAGACTGGCCGTACTCTACCATGGAGTAACACCAAAATTAAACGCAAAGAGACCATTACTCACTACAACTCGTAAAAAGGTACACAAACAATCGGTAGACATGCAGAAGAAACCTCTTTACAGACAAATCAAGAAACCGGGTAAAAAACTAACCCAGCAAATAAAAAGACCTTAACTCGACGTCCTCGACGAACATATAAAAACTCTAATTAAGAAACAGTCAACGAAACAAACGATAATAAAAGAGGGTAAGACTTCCGACAGAAAAGTGGAACTAATATCAAAGGAAGTAACACGTTTTCGAAAATTCAAATCAATCCAGGGTAAACAAATAAAAACGAAAATAAAGGTAATGAGACCCTCCACCCAGTATCTCCTAGGACGACACTAAATACAGTCTCTCACAAAACGGATACAAAAGGAGATCCTCAAAATATCAAAGACTAGAATGAAAATCTAGAAATTAGGTAAAACTCAAATAAAAACACATACCACAAGCCTTCACAAGATCAAAGTAAGAAAATGTTCACCAACTGGTCAAAAGGGTCGTCGTGAACAATTTGTCTAACAGAAAGAGGTACCAATATAAGAACGGAGGAAACAGTTTCTATTCCACAGGTATCCACGCACCTAAATAGAGACTCGAAAGATAAAACAAAGTGACTAGATATCAAGACAGAAACACGGTCATGTTATGACAGAACTACTGACATCGAAACATCATATCAGACTTCAGTCCTTCCAACTGAGGAGGACAAACTAAGAAGAAAGAGTTCTAACGAAATCGATAAACTCAAAAAAATATAAAGGTACGTTTAACACTCTAATAAAAAAGATCAAGAGACCTTTTATGGCAACCATCGAACTATCCCTAACGTAACTTAGATATCTAACGAAACCCATCATATGAGTAAAAGTATATAAATTAGTATATAACTAAGAAGGTTAGGTACTTGTACCATATAAAGAGGTAGATAAACACGGGAGAAACTAAAGAAAGTAGTCACAAAATATCAAAAGATATGTATCCAGAAAACAAAGAAATCTATCTATATAAGCATTCATAAAATAAGAAAAACAACGTTACCACTTACCTTAACAAAGGAATTAGAGAGAAAGCCAAAAGAGTAACAATCACATATCCTTACGTTCCCTAAAGACACACAATTAAAATATAGGACGTTGAAATAATATAATTAACTAATCAAGATCATTAAGAGACCACCTTAGAAATCCCAAAAGATACATTTCCTAGTACAGTAGACGTTTGTCACTCTCAAAATAAAGAAGAAAAACTTAGACCCAAGAAAATAAAGACAAAGAAGAGACTAACGACACCGGTTTTGAAGGTTTTGATACAACTTATCATCACCACTCTCATCCGTGACAACAGAATAAGGACTAAGATCCCCTTTACGAAAGTTAAAAAGTCGTAACTCCTATCACAAACGACACCCAAATAGTATATACCGAAAATAATACAACTTCATATAAGGAAGATACGGACGAAAGACCTCCCAAAAATATTATTTACCTACGACTCAAAACAATTTCCGAAAGAGACGTAGATAACTCTATTAGTATACCAAAAATTAGGAAGTTAAACAATTACACCGTATAGTGTGACTAACTAAACACTTATAACTTCTTAGGAACGTAGGGACTCTATTTCGGGTGAACCAATACTACATATTAGAAAAATTATACAACAACCTAAGACAAACGATCTTAAAACAATTTCTAAAAACGTAGATACAAGTAGTCACTATAACCGAACATCAAAAAAAAAAAAACACCGTAATAACAGACTAAAACGATAATCCCACTACCACCGGAGTATCTTACTCGAACCGTCAAATGGAAGGAGACGTTAAAAGACCTTCTCAAACTCATCCTAATCGACACTTCGGCAGAACAGGACCCGAAAACAAACATCCTTCTAAAGACTAATGTTCAAAGATACGAATACTACCCAGATAAAGAAGGACCAAGTCAAAACCTTTCAATATGAAAAGATTCTTAAACAAGTAAAGAAGGTTCAACAGGTAAAATAACCGTTTATCAACGACTATCATCGGAGAATACTAGGAAACACAAAGACACAACAGACAACACTAAAGAGGTAAAAGTAAAGATTAAAACAACTAAACTAAGAAGACGGGAAAAAAGAACTACTCAAACCGATTACCAAACAGATAAAATAAATAGAAGAGTTTCCTGGTCGAAAATCGAAACAACTAAAAACGATACCAGAGGAAACAAAGAAAAAGTAAATAAAGACGGGATTAAAAATAATAAAGAAAGGAAGATGATTGGGACCCCAAGAGGTAAAGAAGAAAAAGATCAACGAAATCCACATCTCAATCCAATAAATGAACTAAAAAGAGAACAAAGAACTTAATTCGAACATAAAGATACTTGGAAGGGGAATCGTGACGAAAATGACTTATGGTATCCAAAGTCTAACAACACAAAAGTAAAAGTAAACAAAGACACCTATAAAATTAAAGAAAAAACTAAAGAAGACACTAAACAACCAATAAGTCTTGGCACAACAAATAGGAGGTACACTAACATAGAAATTATCAAAAAAGGGAAATCAACTGTAGATTAGAATGGTGCAATACTAGTCTTTTCTACGAACTTTACTAAAGTCAAAAAAAATTAAATGGTTCCGATCTAAATACCGGGTCCTACACTAGATAGGACCTCTTCCAATGTACACGTGAACTCTTTTTCCACTTTAAGTAACAAAACCCCCACTTTACAGGATATCTATACTTAATCCAGATTGACCAGGTAACATAGTAAATGTCAAACACAAAGGAACGATTAAAAGACAAATCAATTAGATAGGTATCCACACTGACCCCATAATTTCAGAGGGTGATAATAACACAATGACAATTAAAGGGGAAAGTATGAAAATCGTAAACGGAATGTATAACGCCACGTGGATACAACCCACGTATATATATATATTAACAATATAGAAGAAGAACCTAACTAGGAAACTAGTAATACATCACAGGAAGAAACAGAGAAAAGTGTCGGAAATAAAGTTTCAGACAAAATAGACTGGACTCATAACGATGAGGACGAAAGAAAACCAGAGGTAAACGCACTTTATAGAAAAAGGTCCGGAAGTGAAAGTCAGACATACACAGGGAACAAAACTCCACCCAGAGAACATCTGTCGTATATACCGCCAGAACCAAAACATAGGTAAGTCGGTCAGAAACAGAAAACTACTCCATAAGTTGGGTAAATGTAAATTCCATTAATAACTATTCATACTAGGACAACGGTAAATGAAACAACAAAACCCAAGCTCAAATATTTGAGCTCAAAAACAAACCCAAGACACAAAGGACAGATCTCTTCTAGGAAATCGTAAATAACTTCTCGACCAAACCACGACGATTTAAGAGAGTCGAAAACGAACAGACACTTCGAAAAATAAAGATGAAGTATAAACTTTCTCTAGGAACGACCCACGTCGTTAGACCTAACATCCAATAAAAGAAAGTAGTGAAATTCATACAGGACGGTAAGGGAAGACCGGACTTCTCAAAGATAATTTTCTAATCGAACTTTCCAACAACAACTTGGTACCTTTTCTGCGGCCCTAAGGACCGGAGGTCTCCTCTTCTTAAGTTAGGTCCCGGTCTCTGCTCCGAACTAGTGAGTCTCGAAACACATTACTTCAAAATAATTTCATATAGAAGGGGGGAGTGGGGGCCTCGGTACGACCAAGACGTCGAGACACCGTTCGGCACCTCAACCCCAAGACAAGACGTCCTACCCCAAACAATTTCAACAGTTCTTGTTCCGGATGAAGTTCTCTATGGTTCACTTTAAGTCTTCCGTCGCTCTCCCGTTTTGACTGATGATACGAACCTTTACTAACCATTAGGTTCTATTTTTATTCATGTTGTGTGGATTTATGTCTTACCAACAAGTACATTACTTGTCTCTCTAGTAAAAAGTCCAACGAATACGGGCATATCCTCTATACTATCAAACACGCCGAATACGAGTACTTGAGGGTTTTATACCACAATTCCAACCAGACTGTTTAATACGACGGCGTATAACACGACCGGACGACGACCGGGAGTCCGAAGAATCATCCAAACAATACCTGTTTTAAATACTTCCGGTTCAGCTCCACTGACCACTACTTATGTTACACCTTTCGTAACTACCAGTTGGATCACGGAAGTAGAAAATGAACCTACGTCCTGAACGGTCTTGATGATGGCCCTTATTTCAAAAACCCCGGGATTTCCCTCGACAGCTACCTCCGAACAGATAGGGAGTGTCATGGTTTGCCAAGGGGCTAATACTAAGTCTTTCGTTTCTTAAGTCACGACTCCGTGTGGTTCTCGTGTAGTACCCCGTTTTGCAACATCTAATGTACGTAACGGACTAACTTCTTCTACTTCTACGAATGTTCTTTGTTAAGAGAGTCATGTATTTCTTGTTCATTGTTGTATTTCATTGAGGTCTGTACTACCTCTCTACATATTCTTTCGAGTACGACGTTATGCTCTCTTCGGTCACATACTCTTCTTCGGATTCTTTCTTCAATTTTTCTTCTCCACCTTGGCAGGGTTTTACAGTGAACGGGTCTTCTTTCTAGCCCATCGAGTCTTCTTCCGTTCGAAGGAATCTCGAGTCCTTGTTCGACGACTCTCAATTTGGTTTGGTGTTAAAAGATAGTTCTAAAAAGTCTATTCTGTTATTATTTGAATAACTTGTTCGTTTTTTTTTCAAAATAATTTCATATTTCCTCTGTCTCTATCGAAGACTGTATCCGTAGTCTTCCCCCATCTTTTTCATGGGAGAACGATCACAATCGGTACCTCAATATATGAGAGATTAATCAATAGTGTCGCTCAGTTTTCTTACAGACCTCCAACATTTCTGGAGTGATCTGGATGAGGGTATTAAATGTGGAATTTTATTGTCCTAATCGGTCTTCCAAAAAAAAAGGGCTCTGACAGGAGTTCGTCCTATGTAAGAACAATATATTAGGATTCCTTACATCTCCCTGTTTTTTCAAACAGGAACTCTTGAGGTCTAGGGAGAGAGGAACCCCTGGGGACCTGAAAGAACAGTTAGACGGATCCTTAACTGAGAGTTCGACAATAAGAATAACCTTAGGGGAACACGCAATAAACAACAAAAAGGGAACGACGAAAATTATAAACAAGAAACACAAACTAGAAGTAATTAAACTAATTATACACAGAACCCCACAAAACGGAACCCAAATAGGACAAACCCTGAGAGACCCAAAGAACCTGAACCCACCGATAAAGGAAGGGGTAAAATTCCTTCAAAAGTTGATAATAGAGGAGTTCATAAAGGGGTACCGGAAAGAAAAACAGAAGAAGAAGACCCTGAGGATACTAAGCTCACAACCCCACAAATCATAACAGGGTCTCCAGAGACTCCAACAGGAGTAAAGAAAATTAAGAAAAAAGAAAAAAGGAGAGACGAAGTAAATAAAGGTGGTAAGATAGACGGTGGAGTGAATAGGATAGAAGACGGAGTCAATAAGATGACAACCAAGGGAGGTCTCACAAAAAATAAAGTCAATAACTCAATAAGTAATAACTAACTGAGAAAAAATAAAGAAGATCCAGGAACAATTTGGAAAGAACGTAGAAGAGTTAGGAACAGAGGTCTGATAGACATTGAGGTAAAACAAAAGTTCTAAAACCTAGTAGAAATGATAGTAATAAGATTTAAGAAAAAGTCCGTCTGAGGGATAGAGGAGGAGAAAACAAACCAAACCACCCGTAAATAGTACAAGGAAATGGACGACTTATAAAGGGACGAAAAGTAGAACAAATATAACGACACAAATCCCACCGGAAAACATACGACCTTCAAACACCAAGGAGAAATAACACCTCTAAGGAGGGACCCACTCCAACCTTCTCACCGAACAGTTCCAAAGGACCAATACCTTCGAACATAACCACAAGACTACCCACCTCGACCTAGAGAAAAGAGACCTCACGTTACTTCACGGGTCATCACTCAAAACTCCACAGGCACCCAAACCACACTGAAAACCGGTGGACATAAAATTACGAGCCCCAATACAAGGACGTAACAACCTCTTAATTGTACCATACAGAACGAGACTTTGAACAACCCAGAACCCACCTCGAACCAAAGTCACATCCATACCTCCGAAAACCTACTCGAGAACAGTTAATTACAAGGGACCTCAGTCCTCAAAAGACCACAACAGTTCAAAACCTAAATTCGGAGGACGGAGACCGAAAGTCAGAATAAGAATGTCATTGGAGTTCTGAAGAGGTAGGTATGTCGTGACTCCTATTTTGTAGATCCAATTACCACTTTTCTAAGAGGTGTCACTTCCTGTAGGTCTCTCCAAGTGTCTCAATGTACCTCTTCTCTTCTCCCTCCTCCCTCTATCTCCACTGGTCCTCCTCTTTCCCCCTTAGTTTTCCCCTCTCTCGTTAGATCGGTCATTAGTTAAGGGATACACGAGAGGTGTCAGACCTTGTGAGTCTCTCCAAGTGTCTCAATGTGTCTCTTTTCTTCTCTCTCCTTCCTTTATCTCCACTGGTCCTCCTCTTCTTCCCTTCAGTTTTCCTCTCTCTGTCTATATCGATCATTAGTCAAGGGATTCACAAGAGGTGTCGGACCTTGCGGGTTTCTCTAAGTGTCTCAACCCATCTTTTCTCTTCCCACTCCCTCCTCTATCTCCACTGGACCCACTCTTTTTCCTTTCAGTTTTCCCTCTCTCGTTAGTTCGGTCATTAGTGTGGGGATTCATTTTTACCCGTAACTTCTACCCTAGGACTTTACATGTTTTAACTATTGTTTATGGTTTTTCGTTTCTAATTTTTAGATCTCCAAGTCAAGTCAAGTCAAGTCAAGTCAACGAGTCAACACAGGCTGAGAAACGCTGGGGTACTTAGTGTCGTGCGGTCTGGAGGGACAAGTAGTGGTAGTGGGCCTCAAGTGAGTCTGAGTACAGGTAGCTCAGGCACTACGGTAGGTCGGTAGAGTAGGAGTCAGCAGGGGAAGAGGAGGACGGGGGTTAGGGAGGGTCGTAGTCTCAGAAAAGGTTACTCAGTTGAGAAGCGTACTCCACCGGTTTCATGACCTCAAAGTCGAAGTCGTAGTAAGGGAGGTTTCTTTAGGGTCCCAACTAGAGGAAGTCTTACCTGACCAACCTAGAGAAACGTCAGGTTCCCTGAGAGTTCTCAGAAGAGGTTGTGGTATCAAGTTTTCGTAGTTAAGAAACCGCGAGTCGGAAGAAGTGTCAGGTTGAGAGTGTAGGTATGTACTGGTGTCCTTTTGGGTATCGGAACAATCTGAGAGTTTTTATGTTATAATTTTTTTGTTTTGTTTTAGTGTTTTGAATATTTTTTGTATACATACTTTAAACTAAAATTTTACCCCAGAAAAAACGTTCCATTATCATCCAATATTTTACTTTTAATTTCCTCATTGTTGAATTTTTAATTTTTTACTATTGTCATTTTATATAGATCCATAAAGAGACCTCGACAACTCCCATCACACCCCAGTCAAGTCAAAGTCTATCAAGGAACAAGGTAGAATATCAACAAGAGTTCTAGATATCCGGGGAAGGTTACATCAGTTACGATAGATGTCCCAAAATTATACAACGTGGACAGTGAAGGTTTCGTCAAGGGAGAAGAAACAAATAAAACCGAAAGAGACAAACGCTCAGAGAAGTCACAGACTAAAGACGGGACTGTGTTCCCCCGTTTCCACCAGCAAATAAATCCGAGTAAACAAGTCAACACGACGTCCCTCCCTACTTGTGACGATTATTTATAGTGACCACACTCACCCCTCACGAACTGCACAGACCCAAAAGGTGTGAGTACCCCACACACGAAAGTTCCAGATGTGACGAGTCCGAGGTCCAACGAGACGTACCCTTGACAGATTTCGCCCGGGACCCAACACACATGAAGGGTCCAGATTCGGTGAGTCCAAGTCTAAGAGCCCATGAGGTGTTTCCGTGTCTGAGGTGACCCGGACGCAAAACACGGGAAGGGTCCAGACTCGTCGAGTCCACTGATCCATGAACCCCTCACGTGAGAGGGTCCACCTGTCACGTAGAATAGTGGAGGGGTCAGGGTCGAGGAGTCAAAGGACCCACGCGTCATTCTCGCGGCAGAGTCCACACGACACACAGAGGAGACCCCCCGACTAGAGACTGACTCTGGGAGGACCGTCTACGGTTGGTAGGTCCTAGGGTCCTTCTGAACCAATCGTTGACCCTCGGACGAGTGTTAAACCACCTCCTACGACAGAGACGCCGGCTCTAACAGGGAACGGAGTACCGAGACCGACAACGGACGGACGGAGAGAAGGAGGTCACCCTATAAGCGAGTTAGGAAACAAGACACTCGCCCGACCCGACACGGAATCTAGAAAAGTACCTTTTCAAGAGAGAAAGAAAAAAAGGAGAGAGACCTATAGGGTGTCAAACCCAACGACAGAGTACAATCGAGGGAGTATAACAGGAGTCCCGTAAGTCCAGACCAGGAATGGGATTCGTACGTCGGTCGTGGAGGGACAAGTCGGGGACGATCAACAACCACCTGTGTTCGTAGACTCTATGAAGAGGTGACCCTCAACTCCCATTCACGTATTAGACACCCAAAAAACAAAACACAAAAGGAGGGTCAATACAACGGGAGACTCTAAGGTTTTGAGGGGTGTCTGGGTGGTCACTCTCCCAAAGGACCACAAACCTTTGAAGAAGTATTGAGGGAGGGACCCCACCCAGAGGTAGGGATTGAGAAAGCAGAGAGAAAAACAGAAAATATAAAACAGGATGGAGGAAAACTTCTCTTACCCGACGGAAAGACCCCCGGACCACAGGAGGTGGTCGTAAGTCTTCAACAAAACACCTTAAATGAGTCGTAAGTTTACTAGAAAGTTATTTAAACACCCCCTTTACACCAGAGGGGTAGGATAAGGAGGCGGTAGAAACTGGACCGAGACTCACTTAAAATTTTACCTACCATTGACCACTTAAATTAAGTCTACTGGTAAAATAGATGATGACACCCGTTCGTAGGTATCTTCTTCGTCTCATCGGGAGTACTAGTTGTTCTCTCAGACGTTACGGTATTGACCAGCACATACCTACTAGGACAAACACTGAGTTCGATAAGTGTGACAGACGTGACAAGTAACTTAAGTTGCATCTGCTCCACGTTTGTCCCTTCGACCTTCTTTTTAGCTTCTCAGTATCGTCGCGTCTGTACAAATAAGGGAGGACCGACTACGTCGTCGGCATCGTCGTCGGTGTCGTATTGGATTGTATTGTGTTGGAGAGAGGACCGGCCGTGTCGTCGGTACTTGTCAAAGGAGAGGAACGACTACGTTGTCGACATCGTCATCCGTGTGATATAAGAGAGGAGATCACCGCCTGGGTTACCTGTACCGTCACTGCGTCGTCATTTACGGTGGTGAAAAATCCACCTTAAGTATATAGGGACGTCGTGTTTCATCGGGTACTGGTCCGTTCATGGAGTACTACGTGTGTGTGTCACGACATTCACTAGAGTCAACAATGTATTAGTAATAATTGTTTTGTACCCTACTCTTTCGGACTTGTGTGGTAGAACCGATTAAACCAGAGAGGGGTGTCCCTTGTCAGAGTTTTTGATGTCTTACTAGGGTTAAACAAAGGTTCCGTTTAGTAAGTTGTAGTATCATTAGGTTCAGATAAGGGGTTCGTGACTACAGTTACTTTGACTTCGACTAGTCAAGACACTTCTGGATGTTCTGGAAGATCTTGATTGTGGTTTTTTTTTTTTTTNGGGTTTTTTTTTTTTTTTTTTCTCCAGGATATGTAGTATCCCCTAACCTTACGATTTCATCCTTCAGTTCTCTATGGACCTCATTGTCTGTTCAAACCGGAACGTTTTACTTCGTTCCGTTTCCGATTGTCTTAAGACGGTTATCTTACGTAACCAGTATCGTTTGTGGGGAAAAGTTATTGTCTACTGAAATATGAACCTGTAGTAGTTTTCCAGTCATGTATTTAGTCTAACTAATGTAAGAAACATCGACTTCTATATCTTCGATATATGTCAGTCGTTTGTATTCTTGACCTCAACTTACTGAGTCTGGTAAAACGGATTATCCTTTTAAGTCCGAATTTAACTTCTTTCATCCCTTTTTAGTGATTTGGTAAGTTCATACTGGATTTAGTTTAGGGAATACTAATACGTCAACTTCACTCTCTAAGTTCCCTAATCTTGACTATCTCACGGACTTCTTGATACTTGTCTCTAAGTATTAAAACATGTCCTCCACTACTAGTTTTGGCAGGGATTCTTTTTCTCTATGTTCTTCCGTTTACTAACAGACTCCTCCGGAATGTTTATCAACTCTTTTCTTCTCTCTACTTTCCGTTTACTCTTCCCCTTTCTATGTGGGTTGACTTACGTCTCAAGGTCTCTCATCGTTCCTCTCTATTCTTTTGGAAGGAGTCACTAGTTACGTTTATTTGTCTCCTTTTGTTATCTTACCCTTTCTGATCTTTAGAGAAGTTCTTTTAATCTCTATGGTTCCCTTGTAAAGTACGTTTCTACCCGTGTTATTTCCTGTCTTAGTCGTTCCTGGATTGTCTTAGTCTACTTTAGTTATTCCCCACATTCTTACGTGTCTTCTTGATGTATGTTTTTTCTAGAATTATTGGGTCTATTGGTGCCAACACACCAGTGATTTAATCTCGGTCTGTAGGACCTTACACTTCAGTTCACACAGAATCCTTCGTAGGGATACTTGTTTCGATCACCTCCACTACCTTAAGGTCGACTCAATAAATTTTAGGATTTTCTACTACGATAAATTCACAAAGTAAGTTACACGGTCGTTTAAACCTTTTAAGTCGTCACCGGAGTCCTGACCTTTTCCAGTCAAAAGTAAGATTAGAACTTATTTCAGTTACAGTTTCTTACGAGTTTGAAGACACGATAACATGAGTAAAGTGTAGGATTGTTCTAATACGACTTTTAGGAAGTTCAATTCAAAGTCTTCATGGACTTGACTCTTGAAGGTCTACATGTTTGACCTAAATCTTTTCCGTCTCCTTGGTCTCTAGTTTAACGGTTGTAGACAACCTAATATCTTTTTCTTCCCTTAAGGTGTTTTTGGTAGATGAAGACGGAGTAACTGATACTATTTTGGAAACTGATACACCTAGTGTTGTTTGCCACCTTATGGCCTGGTGGATTGGACAGAGGACTCTTCGACCATGTATCCTGTGCTTCGTTGTCAACCTTAGTCTGTACCTTGTTACCTGACCAAGTTTTGACCCATTCATTACTTATACCGTAATATAGGGTAATGAAATACCGTTTATCTACTCTTTTTCACCTTTGTCACTGTCTAAAATAAAAGAACCTAAGGTTTTAGTGATACCTATCACTGACGTCGTCACTTTAATTTTCTACGAACGAAGAATCTTCTTTACGATACTGTTTGGCTCTCCCGTATAATTTTTCGTCTCTGTAGTGAAACGACTATTTGTAGTCAAGTCAAGTCAAGTCAAGTCAATCCAACAAGTCGGTACAAACTGAGAGACACTGGGGTACCTGACGTGGTACGGTCCAAAGGGATAGGTAGTGATTGAGGGCCTCGAACGAGTTTGAGTACATGTAGTTCAACCACTACAGTAGGTTGGTAGCGTAGGAGACAGCCGGGGAAGAGAAGGACGGAAGTTAGAAGGGGTCGTAGTCGCAGAAAAGGTTACTCAGTCAAGAAGGGTAGTCCACCGGTTTTATGACCTCAAAGTCGGAGTCGTAGTCAGGAAGGTTACTTGTAAGTCCTAACTAAAGGAAATCCTAACTGACCAAACTAGAGGAACGTAAGGTTCCCGGAGAGTTNTGGTACGGTCCAAAGGGATAGGTAGTGATTGAGGGCCTCGAACGAGTTTGAGTACATGTAGTTCAACCACTACAGTAGGTTGGTAGCGTAGGAGACAGCCGGGGAAGAGAAGGACGGAAGTTAGAAGGGGTCGTAGTCGCAGAAAAGGTTACTCAGTCAAGAAGGGTAGTCCACCGGGTTTAAGACCTCAAAGTCGGAGTCGTAGTCAGGAAGGTTACTTGTAAGTCCTAACTAAAGGAAATCCTAACTGACCAAACTAGAGGAACGTAAGGTTCCCTGAGAGTTCTCAGAAGAGGTTGTGGTGTCAAGTTTTCGTAGTTAAGAAGTAACGAGTCGAAAGAAATACCAGGTTGAGAGTGTAGGTATGTACTAATGACCCTTTTGGTATCGGAACTGATCTGTCTGGAAACAACCGTTCCATTACAGAGACGAAAAATTATACAACAGATTCGACCAGACCTAACCTTTTCCAGTCAAAAGTAAAGTTAGGATTTCTTTCGGTTACGGTTTCTTACGAGTTTGATGGCTTGTTAACGTGAGTAGAGTGTACGATCATTTCATTACGAGTTTTAAGAGGTTCGGTCCAAAATCGTTATTCACTTGACTCTTGAAGGTCTACAACTTCGACCTAAATCTTTTCTGTCTCCTTGGTCTCTAGTTTACCGGTTGTGGACGACCTAGTACCTTTTTCGTTCTCTCAAGGTCTTTTTGTAGATAAAGACGAAATAACTGATCCGGTTTCAGAAACTGACACACCTAGTGTTCTTTGACACCTTTTAAAATTTTCTCTACCCTTATAGTCTGGCGGACTGGACGGAGAACTCTTTAGACATACGTCCAGTCCTTCGTTGTCAATCTGGACCTGTACCTTGTTGTACCAAGGTTTAGTCCTTTCCTCATGTAGTTCCAACATATAACAGTATAACGAATAAATTGAATATACGTCTCATGTAGTACACTTTGCGACCCGACCTACTTCGTGTTCGATCTTAGGTCTAACGGTCCTCTTTAAAGTTATTGGAGTCTTTACGTCTACTATGGTGGGAATACCGTCTTTAACTTCTTGATTTCTCGAAGAATTACTTTCGCTTTCACTTCTCACTTTTTCAGCCGAATTTCGAGTTGTAAGTCTTTTGAGTCTAGTGCCGTAGGCCAGGGTAGTGAAGTACCGTCTATCTAACCGTTTGTCACCTTTCTCATCTTCTGAAATAAAAAACCCCGAGGTTTTAGTGACGTCCACCACTGAAGTCGGTACTTTGACTTTCTGCGAATGAGGGACCTTCTTTTCAATACTGGTTGGATCTATCGTACAATTTTTCCTATCTGTAATGAAACGAATGTTTCCAGGTAGATCAGTTCCGATACCAAAAAGATCCTCAGTACATACCTACATTCTCAACCTGATATTTCTTTCTACTCACGATTTCTTAAGTACGAAAACTTAATACCACAACCTCTTCTGAGAACTCTCTCAGGGAACCTGACGTTCCTCTAGGTTGATCAGGTAGGATTTCCTTTAGTTGGGACTTATAAGTAACCTTCCTCACTACAACTTCCACTTTGCGGTTATGAAACCGGTGAACTACGTTTCTCGACTGAGTAACTTTTTCTGGGACTACGACCCTTTCTAACTTCCGACCTCCTCTTCCCTTGTTGTCTCCTACTCTATCAACCTATCGTAGTGGTTGAGTTACCTGTACTCAAACTCGTTCAAGGCCCTCAACCACTACCTGTCACTCCGGACCGTATGACGTCAGGTACCCTAGCGTCTCAGTCTGTACTGACTCGCTGACTTGACTTGACTTGACTTGACTTGATCAAACCAGTATTGCAAAGAAGGTTCCTCGTGCACAGAAAGTTAAAGTACCGACGTCAGTATTAAATATTCGGACGTCACTAAAACCTCGGGTACTTTCATTTCAGACAGTGACAAAGGTAACAAAGGGGTAGATAAAAGGTACTTCACTACCCTGGTCTACGGTACTAGAAGTAAAAAAACTTAAAACTCAAAATACGGTCGAAAAGTGAGAGGAGAAAGTGAAAATAGTTCTCCAAGAAATCAAGGAGAAACGACAGACGGTATTCCCACCACAGTAGACGGATAGACTCAGACAATTAAAGAAGGTCGTTAGAACTGAGGTCGAACACAAAGTAGGTCGGGTCGGAACTGTATGAGGAAAGGGCTAAACCTGGGTCAGTTAACAAGGTACAGACCAAGATTAACAACGAAGAACTGGACTTATGTCTAAAGAGTCCTCCGTCCATTCCACCAGACCATAAGGGTAGAAAACTTCTTAAAAGGTGTCAAACGACACTAGGTGTGTCAGTTTCCGAAATCGTATCAGTTACTTCGTCTTCATCTACAAAAAGACTTTAAGAGAACGAAAAGGATACTAGGCTGTCTACAACCGTTGAACTATAGACCAAGGAGACGGAAAAGATTTAGGTCGAACTTGTAAACCTTCAAGAGTCAAGTACATGACAACTTCATGACAGTACATGACTGAACCTCTTAAAACTCGTAATGAAACGATCGTACACTCTACTCATGTTAACACGCCATGAAACTTGTAAGAAACCGCAACGGAAAGGAACCCTAACCTCACTTTGCACTGGAAAAGGTCAAGACACCGGTGACGACTCAAAAGGTTTACAACCGTATAACTGACGTCGTGAATTTATCGTAGTAGAACATCCTAAAATACGAATCACAGATAAAACAGATTATAATCATCTCCATGAGGGTAAAAAGAAACTAATAAGAAACACATCTTACAACGAAAGATAGAAAAATGAAAGTCAAACCCCACCATAGAAACTTAGATTTCACTTAGAAAACAACTGTCGTATATCTAATTAGTGTAAAATTTTTTTTAGGTAAAACGATGGATATGGAAATTCTTAAATAAAGTAAATGTCAATTTCATTACTGACTATTCTTTCTTAAAAACAACGTTAAAAAGACTATAAAGGAATACAAGATGAGGAACGAAGAGTCAAGGAGGTTATGACGGAAGAAAACACAAGGTAACTATCAAGTATCACATGATAAGTAAGAGAAGAGTAAAGGAAAAGACACATAAAACATCAAAGGAATCACCGACGAAACCCCTAATTTTAATTGCACAATTTAAATATTGTTACATCAAACTTAATTATGGTTGAAGAGAACTTATCTTATGTCTTTGAGACGAGGACATATAGAGGTAGGGAGGGTAAAATTTTAAATAAATGAAAGTGGTTAATGTAGGAATATGTACACACGAGTCAATCTATCTAAATATTGGTAACAAATTACGTAAACATGAAACTTAGTATATCCCTCTTTTTCTCCGTAACGTTTGGTTTTATGTTTACACGATAGAATATAAATGGATAGATCAATGGAAATGATGACAAAGAATCCAGAAGTATACTGAAACTGAACGACAAATACAGAAAAGTAAAGTCGGTCTCGTTAAGAGAAATCGTAAAGAGCATCTCGTTACTTGAGGGGGTCGAAAGTAAATAAATCTTTACAGAATTAAAACGACAGGCAAAACTTCTTATAAAAAGATCTATTTTTTAAGAATCAACTGTCAAAATTAAAAGAAAGTTGTTAAATTTTTACAGTTGGAAGACCTTCTCTAGATACTTCTACATATTTAGGTTTTGTCAATTCTTTTATCATTATCCTAATATATATAACTATTAATGGAATTTGTATTTACCTAATTTACGTGGTTAGCTTTCCGTATCTGACGGATCCACTTACTTTTATACATGTACATACGTGAAGGTGAATGGTGTAGTGAGATGAATTGGGGGGTTTGACATACATTAATAAAATATGACAATCCAATTAGTACAAAGGTAATACCAAACTTTAAATTAATAGAAAAAAAAAAACTAGACCGATAATTAACACTTTTGACTATTTACAGAAAATGATAACACTAATTCATTGATCATGAGTAAAATTATTGACACAGTACTAACCAGTCATCATTTTATTATCTTAACATATAGTGATTTTAATGGTAAATTGTCTTTTTGGACATTAGTGAAAATTTTTATATCTACGTACAATTTTAACAGAACCTTAAAATAAAACTTTTTATGTTTACGGGTCCATAACAAAAAAAAGAGGTTTCGAGGTCTACACTAAGATTACTCATAGACATAAATTTTTGTTGACCTGATATACTACTAGAAAACGAAAATAGATCAAACAAAGTGAAAAAGATAAAGTATCAGTCACGAAGGTAAAGTAACTAAATACAAAAGGTTAAAGAGAGAGAAAAAACCGACAAGAAAGAGTTCAGAAATAGTCCACATCGTCTTTTTGAAAATACACACACACATTTCATATTATATATCACATCTTTTGAATAAAAACGAATCGATTTTTAAATACTGAAAAACCAAGGTAAACAAACTGTTTCACACTTATCTTACAATCTAGAGATTAAATATAAAGGAGTTTTAAAACTATATGAAGGTAATAAGACCGTAGATCATAATGACGATTTTCAGATATTTCAAATAATAAAATCACTAATTTTTTTAAAAAAAACTTACTCCGGACTTTCAAGATTAGGTTAAGACTTTTATATTTCTTTATAATACAACATTTTTCGTTCTCCTTTAATTGTACACTATGTTATAATAATTGACTTCATGTCTAAAATAAGTTTAAAGTCTTTTCAAATACGACGACGACGACGACGTCGATTCAGCGAAGTCAGCACAGGCTGAGACACGCTGGGGTATCTGCCGTCGGGTGGTCCGAGGGGGCAGGGGCCCTAAGAGGTCCGTCCTTGTGACCTCACCCAACGGTAAAGGAAGAGATTACGTACTTTCATTTTTCATTTTCCCTTCAGCGAGTCAGTACAGGTTGAGAAGTTCTGGGGTACTTGGCGTCGGATGGTCCGAGGAGGTAGGTACCCTAACAGGTCCGTTCTCATGATACGATCTTGGGTAATAAGTAAAAACATGGAATAAGTTCTGAGGTGTAACATAAACGTAACTTGTTGAAGTAGACGTACGTTGTCTAAGACTATTTAAGAGAAAAGTTAAAATAAGACAATGTTTATGAAAGGTTAAAAGGAACAATTGCGAAGAATCTATATGGGTATTAAATTTTCATCTGTAAATTAAAGGTTCATGTACCCTAAATTTTTCATAGGAACTGTAATTAAAGAGTAAAACTGTAATTAAAAAGTAAATTCACGAAAGAAGAGACGCTAGGAGGAGACACAAAAAAGTTAGAAATTTAGAAGAACTCCAAAAGTGACCGGATAAGTTTCTAGAGAGAACCATTTGCAGTGACGTGACCTTTTATACACCGAACAAAAGTTTATAGAAAACTATAACTAAAGATTGTAGTAAAGTGTCACTACCTTGTCTGAACATACTAAAGTTATGGAAATATGGTTCTTTAAAAACGTGGAACAAAATACAGGGACCTATACAAAGTAACAGAGGACCAAATTTCAGAAACCCTTGAACTTGTCTTAAACATAGGACGACAACACACTTTTAACATATTTAGAATTAATATAACTTAACCAAGAATCACGAAAAGTCCAGATAATATAGGAAGATGAAAAGAGAGATAGTCAAGATAGTAAAAACTCTCAAAATATAGATTTGAGGTTGATTTTCAGAATTAGATAGACGAATTTATTAATTAACATTATATATCACTTGGACCTCTTCCGTTACCGTTTGGTGAGGTCATGAGAACGGACCTTTTAGGGTACCTGTCACCTTGGACCATCCGACGTCAGGTACCCCAGTGACTCTCAGCCTGTGTTGACTCGCTGAAGGAAAAGTGAAAAGTGAAAGTACGCAACCTCTTCCGTTACCGTGGGGTGAGGTCATGAGAACGGACCTTTTAGGGTACCTGCCACCTTGGACCATCCGATGTCAGGTACCCCAGAGTTTCTCAGCCTGTACTGACTCGGTGAAGTGAAGTGAAAGTGTATCACTTTGATGTACATCGAAACAACACATAAAAGGTTCAGAGGATTTTACACAATAGTATGAAAGTATTAAATTTTTCATTTTTTTTTAAAAAAATTACAGTTGGAAGAACAGAGATACGAAAAGACAAAGAATTTTATATTTAAATAAATAAAATTAACCTCCAATTAATGAAATGTCATAACATAACCAAAACGGTATGTAGTGGTACTTAAGCGGTGTCCGTATGTGCACAAGGGGTAGGACTTGGGGGCAGGAAGGAGGGAGGGGCATGGTAGGGAGACACAGTAGGGTCACGTCGTCGGGGTTCGTAGGTCTTAGTACGTAGCTTGGACCTGACCGTTAAGCAAAGTATATACTATAATATGTATAAAGTCACGGCAAGAGAGTTTAGTAGGGTGGGAGAGGGAGAGGGTGTCTCAGGTTTTCTGACAAGATATGTAGACACAGAGAAAACACAGAGTGTATGTTCCAATAGTAATGGTAGAAAGATTTAAGGTATATATACGTAATCGTATGACATAACCACAAAAAAAAAAGATCGAATGAAGTGAGACATATTATCCGAGGTCAAAGTAGGTGGAGTAATCTTGACTAAGTTTACTTAAGAAAAATTACCGACTCATTATGAGGTAACACATATACATGGTGTCGAAAGAATAGGTAAGTAGACGACTACCTGTAGATCCGACGAAGGTACAGGACCGATAATATTTTTCACGACACTACTTGTAACCCATCTGCACAGGGAAAGTTAAGACCAAAGGAACCGCAAAAGTTACCCTTTATTGAATAATTAGAATAACTCTCAGAGTATACACTGTCAAGTCAAGTCAAGTCAGCGAGTCAGTACAGGTTGAGAAACACTGGGGTACTTGGTGTCGTACGGTTGGGAGGGACAGGTAGTGGTTGAGGGATTCAGGTGGTTTTGGGTACAGGTAACTCAGTCACTACGATAGGTTGGTAGAGTGGAAGATAGTAGGGGAAGAGGAGGACGGGGGTTAGGGAGGGTCGTAGTCTCAGAAAAGGTTACTCAGTTGAGAAACGTAGTCCACCGATTTTATAACCTCAAAGTCGAAGTTGTAGTCAGGAATGTTACTGTGGGTCCTGACTAGAGGAAGTCTTACCTGGCCAACCTAGAGGAACGTCAGGTTCCCTGAGAGTTCTTAGAAGAGGTTGTGGTGTCAAGTTTGTGTAGTTAAGAAGCCGTGAGTCGGAAGAAGTGTCAGGTTGAGAGTGTAGGTATGTACTGGTGACCTTTTTGGTATCGGAACTGATCTGCCTGGAGACAACCGTTTCATTACAGAGACGAAATATTATACGATAGATCCAACCAATATTGAAAAGAAGGTTCCTCATTCGCAGAAAATTAAAGTACCGACGTTAGTGGTAGACTTCACTAAAACCTCGGGGGGTTTTATTTCAGACTGTGACAAAGGTGACAAAGGGGCAGATAAAGGGTACTTAACTACCCTGGCCTATGGTACTAGAAACAAAAGACTTACAACTCGAAATTCGGTTGAAAACGTGAGAGGAGAAAGTGAAAGTAGTTCTCCGAGAAATCGAGGAGAAGTGAAAGACGGTATTCCCACCACAGTAGACGTATAGATTCCAATAACTATAAAAAGGGCCGTTAGAACTAAGGTCGAACACGAAGAAGGTCAGGTCGCAAAGAGTACTACATGAGACGTATCTTCAATTTATTCGTCCCACTGTTATATATCGGAACTTCATGAGGAAAAGGATAAACCTTGGTCAGACAACAAGGTACAGGTCAAGATTTACAACAAAGGACTGGACGTATGTCCAAAGAGTTCTCCGTCCAGTCCACCAGACCATAAGGGTAGCGAAAGTCTTAAAAGGTGTCAACTAACACTAGGTGTGTCAGTTTCCGAAACCGTATCAGTTATTTCGTCTTTATCTACAAAAAGACCTTGAGAGAACGAAAAAGGTGCTAGGTCGCCTACAACCGTTAAACTAGAGACCAACGATACGGAAAAGACTTTGGTCGAACTTGTAGACCTTCAAGTGACAAGTGCATAACGACTTCGGACCGAACCTCTTAAAACTCGTAATGAAATGATCGTACACTCTACTCACGTAAACACGTCATCAAACTCGGAAGAAACCGTAACGGAAAGAAACCCTAACCTTACTTTTGACTGGAAAAGGTCAGGACACCGGTGACGACTCAAAAGGTTTAAACGACCGTATAACTTACGTCCTGAAAGTGTCGTAGTAGAAAGTCCTAAACTTTGTCGAGTTGACCTTAAGGTAGTGGAGGTGATCGAAACAAGTATCACTACGAAAGATTCCGGGTAAACTGAAGTGTAAAGTCCTACAGACCGAGATCCACTCACTAGTATGGTATCACTAATAGAACCAGCACTTCTAGAAAAACATGTCAGAAGACACGTAAGAACGGTGGAGAAGAATTATAGAAGAAGAAGACAATCCAGGTATGGTAAAGACAGGAAATAGCTCGGGTAGAAACGTACTTTACAAGGGAACATAGAGATTAAAAGAACTTCTCTAGAGATCAGAAAGGGTAAGATAAGAAAAGGAGATAAAGAAACGTAACTAGCGACTTCTTCCGAAAGAATATGGAAGAACGATAAGAAATTTTGAGACGTAAGTCTACGAATATAGAAAGGAAAAGAGGAAACGAAGAGCGGAGAGAAGAAAAGTGTCGATAAACATTCCGGAGGGGTATGTCGGTAAAACGAAAAAACTTAAAGAAAAGGTACCCCTACCAGAACTAGGGACAGAGGACATGTTACAGTGTTTGGAGTCAGGTATCAAGTAGCCCGTGAGATAGATAGTCTAGATCAAGGAATTTAGATAAAGAGTGAAGGTGACATATTAATATTCCCTAAACTGAATCCAGTATGGACTTGCCAGATGGCCAAAAGGGATGAAAGAAGTTAAACTCAGACTTAAACCATTATTCCTCAAGTACCAGACTCGGTGTCAGTCGAGGACCAGAACAAAAACGACTGACATGTCTCGAAGAGGTAGAAACCGACGTTTCTTATATTAGTTAGACTAAAACCACAACTGGTAGACCACTACAGGTACACATCTCAGAAGAGAACACAACAACCTTCTCCAACAACGATACTGGTCACGTAAAAGAACCGTTTTAAGATAATCAGAAACGGGACGAATTAAGACTTAAGGTTCCGGTTTAAACGGACATGAGGTCCACAAAGAACTGAAGGATGAAAACGTAAGGTCAGGGGATATTACTTTTCCTGTTGAAAAAACCTACAATCAAGATTTTCCAGAACATCCAGAAGTATCTTGGCAAGTTGAAGTCGAAGAAGTCTCAATGACCAACCCTGTATCTAAACTAATGACACTATAACTTACCAAACGGAACCTTTGCTTGTCTCTAGTAAGACAGCAAAAACTCTAACGTAGGTTCATGACGTAAAGACTGAGAAAACAACGGGTACTACCGATGAGGTAAAGAAGACTCCCTAAGGACGGGCGTTATCATCTATATTACCAGTAGACTCAATTTCAGCGGGTAAGGTCAGGTAAAATCAAGTGACTAAGGATCTTACAGCTACAAGTGAGAACGGTAGAGGACAAACTGGTGAAGGTTAAACGGAACTAAATACCTGGACTGTAAGGTCCAAGGATACGTTATAACGAGAAATGTCGTAGACTGGAACGAAGATAGTGGTCAGGGTAGGTGTCGACCCATAACAAAAACGAAACCGAGGTAGGGAAGTAAGAAAGACCTCAATAAAGAGGTGACTAGAGGTCATCGTATAACCCGTGGATGGCTGTGCCCCTCAAAGAGAAAGTCATAGAAGAGTAAAACGGAAAAGTATGACAAGTACCCCAAGAGTTCCGTTCTTATGACTTCGCCAAACGGTAAGGGAAGAGGTCACCTGGTGTAAGACAGTCTGGAGAGGCGGTACTGGGCGGGTAGAACCTACCGGAGTGTCCGTACTGAATCAAAGTAACTCAATCTGTTCCGACACCAGGATCATATTAATTTAACTGATCAAAAGACACTCATACCAAAGTCACACAGACGGGAGACTACGGGAGAACGTTGTGGATGGCAGAATGAATAAAAGAGAATGGAACCTACTCCCCATAGAGGAGTGACGACGGGAAGGACTGGAACTTGCACCTCATCGAGGAGATACGGGAGGACGCGGGCGTATCGGTGACGAGGAACCTGTACCGATCGAGGAGGGCCGACGGTGGGGACTGGGGTCTGCACCCCATCCAGGAGAACCGGAGCGAACACGTGACAGCGTCGAAAGGAAATCCTATCTACTTTATAAAGGGTAAAAATATTCACAGTATTATAATTTTGTGTTCTCTATATCCGTTTAAAGTTGTTTTTGTCGTGTTTATTTAACATAGTTGGGAGTCTACTAGACCCAGGGTTGGGTCCATTTATTTAAATGGAATGTTTTTACTTGATCAAAGTTGATCCCATCCGAATAGGGGTATTCTTGAAAGGGTTACTTGGCTAAGGTTGACTCTATCAGGTTGTTGTGGAGGGGGTAGGGTGTCCCATTGGGCTGGTTTAACCGAACAGGATGTTTTCTTTTTCGGGTTTAACTCCCACTTTCTACAAGAACCACACGTGTGGTCTCACTAGATGGGATGTTTTAGTTCGGGTAGTTGAGTATTGTGTTTTTCGTGCGTGTTTGGTGTTCGTTTACTTGACCGACAAATTAACCCATCTAAATGAGATTTTTATTCAAAAAAGTCAAGGAAAAGTGTTGACGGTTCGTGACCCTGTCAACCGTAACGAAGTCCCTTGGAACTTTCTTTCTAGGAGTCCTGTTTACGAGGGTTGTCGACGAATCCCGGTACAGAGTTATAAAGGACTATCCCCGACCGATCGGTACTCGGTGTACCGAGGACTCAACCGAGTGGTTTGAACAATGGTTCAGGTTCGAGTGAGACGAACAACGTGTTATCCGGTTACTCAGGTTCTCCACTCTACAACTCCGCTCCTTACACTGGACTCTTAGGACTCTTCTCCTTCTACTCGGGGACTCATGGGCCCTTCGTCTACGACTGGTCCCTGTTCCTCCGTACGTCTTGGTTTTCAGTACTTACTGTAGTGAGGATCAGGAGACGGGGTGAACCAGGACCGTCACTCCGCCCGAAATTAGGAACGACGAAATTACTCCTCTGTCTCCCCGAGTCAGGATTTCTCTGGGTAGAGGATCTTCCGATGAGGGGCCCCGGTCCCTAAACAGAGAAAACAAGGGTCTTCACAGGGCTCATGGGTGACGTCCCGGACCGTGTCCTACCTGGTGAGTAGTTATGAACACCTCGGTCCCCTTATGAACGACCAGTGATTCGTTGGTGAGACTTCCCTGTCCACTCAGAGGAAACCCCACCGAGGTTCCGACGTTACACCGATGACGCAACAGAAATTTTCCTCTGACAAAATTCGTAGTCCCTATGGGTCCTCACCCTTATCGACACTCCTGGTCCGGAAAGAGGGAAAGGGTAATACCGGGATTCCCGTCCTAGGTCGGACTAATCCGAGGACATGGGTGATTGAGGTTCCCTACCCCACTCGGACTTACAAACAACTTACCTGTCAGGAAGTCTGGGATCCTTTCGACCAAATACGTCCTTTCGTAGCTCCGACATACGGGTTAGGGTCGGGGGAGGGGTGGTGACGGAAGTCGTCGTCCAGACCCATGGTCGTTCTCACCTTTAGGACCTTGGAATTGAGACACTTCTGAGGGACCAGAAGGGATCGTGAGAGGAGTCCCGAAGACCAGGATAGTCGTTGAGGGGAGTAAAGACCCGAGTCCGGGTGCTGAGGAGGACGGGTAGGAATTGTAGACAGAGTGTAGGTGTGAAGACTTCGGTGGGAATACGGGTGAGTAGACCTAAGGGTGTCGACACGAGGTACGAGGGTCTTCCTGTAGTTTCGAGACCGAAGTCGGTGACCCGAGACTCGGGACGACACGTTGAGGTCCCTCTCCACCTTTGGTCACGACAGACCCAGGTTCTACTTTTTGTGTTCAACGAACGTAGTCAACTTTGGACTCCCACCCGATGTCCGTAGGGAACCGTCCCCGACCAGGGTAGAGGTCCGGGTACGTAGAGGGGTCCAAGAGGATGGAAGAGGGTCGAGACACGACTGAAAGTCCGTCCAGGGTCGTGAAGTCTGAAGGTGTACGGGTCGACTTGTTTGGATGTCCTTTATCAGGGATGTTTTCAGAAGTCTATCACAGGAGAGTAAGACCCAAGTTGTGGACGGGTGGAGTCTTGGTCACTGAAACAGTTCCTTACCTTAAGAGACTTAGTCAGAAACCCGGAACCGGGACACGGATCTCACCCCTACGACCCTCTCCATTAGAACGAACCTGGGGTATATGACTCACGCCGCCCTCTCTAGAGGTTCCTTTTGGATGATTTTCTTTCCACCTACGACTCACCCGTCTTTCTCGGTTCTCGACAAAGCGGTTTTGTGTGACCACAGGCGACAGGAGTCGCCGTGGGGAGTCGTGCGGAGTACACAGATGACGACTACGACGGGTCTGTACCGATACCTCGACACAGACCGGTGACCTATACGGTAAACCCGAAGTCCCGGAGAGAAGAAACAAGGGAGACGTACGTTCGTGGACGGGGTCAGGGTCGGGTTATCCGGGAAAACACCCGGACTTGGTCGACTCAGGACGTCACCTTGGGAGGGGTGTGAGGGGTGACCTTCTCAGTCACTCCCCGTAGTCCCGTCCCTTTGTACGGACTGTGAATGATAAGACCTCCTAACTCAGGGTCGGAGAGACTAGAGATTTACTTCTAATCACCGGGTCCTCAATAGTTGACTTAAGGTGAGTCTCTGGAAATGCCGAAGGACCCAGACCACACCAGTGGACTACAAACTCCGGGAGACACAAGTGTAAGGGTTTGGGACGATGAGTAATGGTGTTAAGACAGAAATTCCTACTCCTATACAAGAAGTTAATTCCCACTCCTATCGACACCCTCCTAATAAACGTCTTATTCAGTAAGAACTTATATTCGACCGGTTGCACAGAGGGTCCATCACGAAGACTACTCCGTCATTCGAACCTCTTGTACGGAATCTGTAGGCATCTACTCGATGAGGTCCAACCTCACCAGATCCGTTTGGTCTAATAGTAAAAGTCCCTGTATTTGTCACCAGGGATTTCCAGTAGGTGTTCATCTCCCACGAGACCTCAGACCTCTTCTACCTTCCCCACTCTTACCAGGTTGACTTAAGTCACTGACTTAAGTCCCCGACCGGGTCGAGAAGGAAGGTGTTCGACGAACGCGGTAGAGGGATGTTATGGACAATTCTTGTGTCACCACTCCCCGTCCGGACGAGTCCCGAAACGGAGAACGGGAGACTGTCCCGATCCTCCCTGTCGTAAACGAAACCGAAGTAACCGACTGGTTGTGGGGTGAGTTTGGACATGTAAGTCTCACAGTCCGGATAAGATAAGTATTCTCTCGTTGTCACTCCCACCTCTCTCAAGGGGTTAGGAAGGGAACCACCCTGACGTGGACTAGGCAAGACTCTCGTTCTCTCGGACCTCCCGAACGTCGCGTAGTCCAGATTGTGATACACGCGTGCCCCGAGTACTGTCGGGAACTCGTGACCCTTGAATCGGTTCCGTGTTTCCCCTCTGAACCGTGTTTCGTGGTTTAACTACTTACTTCAAGACGTATTCCGGGTTGTAACAAGTAAGGTTCATGAAAGAATTCACCGTGTCTATTGATTCAAGTCAGGAGCTCCTCCTCTCGTGATCCCCCACCCCGAGTAGGTCCTTCGAGGAGTCTCTTTCTTCGGACTCCAACTCTCTTTCCCCTCGTCGTCCACCACGTACACCCACTCCGGTGTCACGACTCTTCCATTGTCCGTCCTTTCGGTTCCCAGATGTTTGTGCTTTATCCGACGTTCGCAGTCTGTAAAAAAGAGAAGGAATTCGCCGTCCTCCTTTGTTTGATACTCACAGTTTTAAAAAGGGAAGAGATACGTTTTAATTTTCCTCCAAAGAGAATTTTAAGACACAACGGTACTGCTGTGGACCAAGGTGGACTTGAATTGAAAAGAGTTTGGAACTTGATTGGTTACACAAAAAGAATCCCTTTACACAAAGAATTGGATACAACTACTTTGATGGATAAACGAAATCTTAAACGGAAAGAAGTTTTAGTAAGGTGGATTCTGATTGAAAAAAGAAAAGAGTTTGGGACCCGACTATTATCGAGTTGTTTGGTCATAAGTAAAGTTAACAAAATACCGACCCCCTACTGCGTGGAGCACGGTAGGATAGAGTTTTTATGTATAATACCCTCTCCCCAGACCACTTTGAGGGAGTCGGAACTCCACAGAAAGGATAGACTAATTATCGAAAGACTGTATTTTGTAGACCGATTTCTGATCGTCCCCCCGTGAGAAAGACGGGGGAAGATACAGTCTTCGAACCAGATAGAGAAAATATGAAATTATTTTGAAACAGTGTGTTTTCGAGACTCGTTGGTTCGGAACAGTGACCGGGGCCTAACTTAAGGAGAGGAGACCTCCGGTTCTTAGGGTCGCAGAAAGTGTCGAGTCGTTGTTGGAAAGTCACCATAACCCTCCGTTCTTTGTCACTGAGTCCACTCGTCGTCATTGTTAGAACCTTGAGGGGTCCCAAAACGTCTTCGGTCCCTCGGCCCCACCTTTCCCAATAGAAAGGACAGAACCAGAAGGACGTGGTCGAGGTCGATCCTTCGGGACCCGTCTATGGGTCCCCGTCCACCCTGTGAGACGAAAGTCGTCTCTAAGTTCCACCCGACCCTCCTAATTATCCTCCCTCCTCCCGGACCCCGGGACTCGGTTCCGGGACGGGATGTGAGTTCTATTCTTAGGTCTCTCGATTCCCCTCTCCCACTTTTTCCCCTGGTGGGGTAAGTCGATAACACGTTCTTCTTTCCTTACAAAGACCAGTTTAAAGTTCCGAACACCTTTGACGCCTGCCCAGGACCCAGTCGAGGTCCTCTGGGGGAGGGATGACTGGATCTAGACTTCACACCTTCTATTCCCTTCGCAAAGAGTCACAGTCCCTCTTCTCTAGGAGTAGGGTCAAATGACTGTTCTTGTAACCTTGAGTTCCTCAACTATTTCGTCGGTTTCCCAGTCCGTCCACCCTCGTCCGACCCTCTTCGGGGCCCAGAGATTGACGACTGTGACCCGACTCCTTCCTCCCCGACCTACCCGAATACGACCCTTTCCCGTTTGGCGACCCCGTCAACATTAATGACTGAACCTCTTGTCCTCCCATTCTCAGCCCTTCTGGCTGTCCTCAGTCCAAGTCTTCGGTTCCGCTAGAACCCAGTCGTCCCCGTCTCGGTATGACACCTGACTAGGTTTCCCATCCCAGTCCAGTCCTCCGTCCCGTAGTCCTCGCCGGGTCCTCATAGTGAACCTAGGATGAGTCTCCGGAGACCCCGAAGGACCTGGGTCGTCTCAGTGGGTCACAAACTCCGGGAAACACAAGTGTAAGAACTTGTGAAGATCAGTTAGGGTACTAAGACAGAAATCTATCCAGACAGAAAATAGAGTGGTATTCGTGAAAGTCAGGGTAGAGTGCGAACTGACGGACTTTCTCAGACATGAATGTTTGACGTCGAATGGTTTTAAGACTCGAGGACGGGGGTGAAGGTCAAAATAGAGTGTTCACGGAAGGTCCTTCGTAAAGGACTGGTGAGGACGGTGTCCGTGGGCCTTAAAGAGACCCAGGACCTTGAATAGTCACTAAGTGAGTTGTGACCGTCTTTTTGATCACACACAGTCCGTGAGTGCCTCTTTTCTCGTACGTGGTAGGAGTGAAGAACCTCGACTGTAGTAACTCTTCTGTCGGTCGGGCCCCTTCCTCGCTTATATGTTACCGTCGAAACTGTACCTGATCACTTGCCTTACTAGTCACACGACTCCTACCTCTACTTTCTCCTCCGGAGAGACTCCACCCCTCCTTTGGACGACCGTAAGGACACACCTGGACTCTACCTCGTCCTCCCGTCCTCCGACCGTGACGGACACCCCCTCTCTCCGGGACCGTCTCCCCTGTCTAACACACGTGACTCCCGGACTGCCGTCCAAACCCGAAACGAGAATCCAGGTATCTTACGGTGGCATTTGAGGACCCTTCACGCATTATTACTATCATTGGTTAAACTTAATCCCTTTGAAGAGACGGACGACAACACCCTACTTAGCCTCTCAAGTCTCAACCTAGGACCCTGTATAAACTCCGGTACCTTCAACAGACCAAGTTCTACTACAAGAACCTGGTCCCACCAACGTCATCTTTATTCTTTATTTACCTAAACCCCTCGTTTAGGAAGTGACGATGGGTGGGAAGGTCTGCCTAAAGTAAATATGAGTCCTGTCGGTAGCGTCCATACAAGGGTCAAGGGTTTGGTACGTAAAGGACGGTCTAGACCTGGTTGAGGGTTCGAGGAAGGTCTGTGATGTGAGTCCCAGGAGTCCTTGGGGTTTAGGGTATCTCGGTTTACTTTGAATGTATAGAGGGTGGGAAGGGAGTTGGGGATTAGCGGGGACCGAGGACAAAGAGGAGGACGTATGAGATAGTCTCGCTACAGTGTTGTGAGTGGCGAGATCTGGTCCCGGAAGTCTGAAATTCCATGTGTACACACACACGCACAAGTCCGCGAAATCAACATAGGCTGAGAGACACTGGGGTACCTCACATCAGGTGTCCCGAGGAAGAGATCCGTTCTTATGACCTCACTCAACGGTACGGTAGGAGGTCCCTAAGGACTGGGTCCCTAGTTTAGACTCAGAGGACGTTAAGGTTTTAACGTCCGTCTAAGAAATGACGACAAATGTCGTAGCCTGGAACGAAGATAGTGGTCAGTGTAGGTGTCGACCCATAACAAAAACGAAACCGAGGTAGGGAAGTAAGAAAGACTTCAATAAAGAGGTGACTAGAGGTCATCGTATAACCCGTGGATGACTGGACCCCTCAAGGAGAAAGTCATAGGCTAGTAAAACGGAAAAGTATGACAAGTACCCCAAGAGTTCCGTTCTTATGACTTCACCAAACAGTAAGGGAAGAGGTCACCTGGTGTAAGACAATCCTTTACCTTTGCCAGTCAAAAGTAAGGTTACTTTTCCAGTCAAAAGTAAGGTTAGAGTTTTTTCCGTTACGGTTCCTTACGAGTTTGATGGCGTGTCAACGTGAGTAGAGTGTGTGATCATTTCATTACGAGTTTTAAGAGGGTCGGTCTGAAGTCGTTATGTACTTGGTACTTGAAGGTCTACAAGTTCTTCCAAAATTTTTTCCGTCTCCTTGGTCTCTAGTTTAACGGTTGTAGGCGACCTAGTACCTTTTTCGTTCTCTCAAGGTTTTTTGTAGATAAAGACGAAATAACTGATACGGTTTCGGAAACTGACACACCTAGTGTTGGTTGACACCTTTTAAGACTTTCTCTACCCTTATGGTCTGGTGGACTGGACGGAGAACTCTTTGGATATACGTCCAGTCCTTCGTTGTCAATCTTGACCTGTACCTTGTCGTCTGACCAAGGTTTATCCTTTTCCTCATGTAGTTTCGACATATAACAGTGGGACGAAAAAATTGAACATACGTCTCATATAGCACTCTTTCCGACCTGACCTTCTTCGTGTTCGACCTTAGTTCTAACGGCCCTCTTTATAGTTAGTGGAGTCTGTACGTCTACTGTGGTGGGAATACCGTCTTTCACTTCTTCTTGATTTCTCGGAGAACTACTTTCACTTTCTCCTCTCACTTTTTCAACCGAATTTCGAGTTGTAAGTCTTTTACTTCTAGTACCTTAGACCAGGGTAGTGAAGTACCGTTTATCTACCCCTTTCTCACCTTTGTCACAGTCTGAAATAAAAAACCCGAGGTTTCAGTAAAGTCTACCACTAACGTCGGTACTTTAATTTTCTATGAATGAGGAACCCTCTTTTCAATACTGGTTGGATCTATCGTATAAATTTTCGTCTCTGTAATGAAACGGTTGTTTCCAGAAAGATCAGTTCCGATACCAAAAAGGTCACCAGTACATACCTACACTCTCAACCTGACACTTCTTCCGACTCTCGACTTCTTGACTACGAAAACTTGACACCACACCTCTTCTGAGAACTCTCAGGGAACCTGACGTTCCTCTAGGTTGGTCAGGTAAGATTTCCTCTAGTCTGGACCCACAAGAAACTTTCCTTACTACGATTTCGACTTTGAGGCCATGAAACCGGTGGAGTACGCTTCTCGACTGAGTAACCTTTTCTGAGACTACGACCCTCCCTAACCCCCGTCCTCCTCTTCCCCAACTGTCTCCTACTCTACCGACCTACCGTAGTGACTGAGCTACCTGTACTCAAACTCACTTGAGCCCTCAACCATTACCTGTCCCTCCGGATCGCACGACGTTAAGTACCCCAACGTTTCTCAGTCTGTGCTGACTTGACTTGACTTGAGAAATGACGACTCGGTGGTCCCTTCAGGTTCCATGTGTATTTGGTGGGTTTATGTCCATGACTAAGTCGTCCAGACCTTCCAGGGTGTAAAGCTTAAAAACTATTCGGGGGTCCGCGACGGTGACGATGACCAGGAGTCTCGGGTCAACCTTCTTACACCGAACACCAGAAGAGAGAGGGAGTGGGTGGGTGGAGATGTAGGACTTATGAAAACTTAGACGGTGGAGGAAAGGAGGAGGGTGTGGACGAAAGTCCAGGGTACTAGCGATCGGACCCGACAAAGTCATGGAGGACAAGTCAGAGGGGAACCAAGTGCAACGATTCCCCACAGGGGTCCTCTTTATTTCACAAGGTACTCTTCATGTAGAACTGGTGTTAACGGTTGTCCCAAGACCGGTTTCCGTCCGACGTCTCAACTTCTACGAGGAGTGGTGACTGAGACTCGTTCCGACCTGAGGTGTCTCACCTCTGGACCTCGGTCGTTTGCCCGAACTTGCCTCAGTAGGGTAGTTGGGACCCTGGGTAGCCTGTCCAGGACCCGGTTCCTTCCTGTGATGTATTACTAGTTCACTAGTTGGGTTCTTTTTCTATATTAGTAACATTGATAAATACGTGGGTTGTATCCTCCAAGAATTATGTTTCCGTTTATGATTATCAGTATTTTACCCTTTAGTTATCATTGTGTTATTCTCATCCCCTGAAATTGCAGAGTGAATGTGGTTACCTATCTAGTAGGTCTATCTTTTAATTGTTCCTTTATTTCTCAGTGTAAAACGCCGTCGTTTAAAACGAGAGGATACTATGCCTGTGTGACGTGCCCTTTGTAGGGATCCAGGAGGGATTTGATCATCACTTTCAATTACTACAACGACCGTAGTAGAAAGTGAACTAAATACTATTAAAATGTCCTGTCTAAATTTCGTTTTTAAAAATAAAATGAAAAATTAGGATCTTTTAAAATTTTATTCTCTAATATAATCTACTGTTATGTAAAACCAAAAAAGAGAAAAATTTTAAAAATAACCTCATATCAACGAAATGTTCCAGCCCAATCAAAGACAACATGTCGTTTCACTTAGTCAATATGTATATGTATACAGATTAGAAAAAATCTAAGGGAAGGGTAAATCCAGTGGTGTCTCATGACTCAAGGGACACGATATGTCATCCAAGAGTCAATAGGTAAAATATATATCACCATATATTTACAGTCAGGGTTAAAGGGTCGAGTAGGGTGGGGAGGGAAGAGGGGAACCGTTGACATTTAAACATAAGATGGAGACACTGAGACAAAGACGAAACATTTATTCAAGAGATCTAAGGTGTATATTCTCTATAATACACTATAAACAGAAAGAGAAAGACTGAATGAAGTAAGACATACTGTTAGAGTTATACCTTAACCGTAACGAAATAAGGAAACTTGTTTTATTTTAAGGTAACATATATACGTGGTGTAGAGTTAGGTAAGGAAACATTTAATATTATGTAAAACTTAACCGCTTTCTTTTCTGAATTTTTGGGGTGTGAAGATAGTTAAAGGAGTTTTATTTTTATGTATATTTTAATATATTTATATCCAATTGAGAAGGGTGACACATTTAACTACGACGACAAACTTTCCGAACTTTTAATAAAAAGTTCAAAAATTTCAGGTAGAGTTAGGGAGTTATTTCACATTGACATAAAAGATTTACGATCAAAGACCCTTCCGAAGGGACCATCGAGTCGACCATTTCTTAGACGGACGTTACGTCCTCTAGGGCCAAACTAAGGACCCAACCCTTCTAGGGGACCTCTTCCCTTTCCGATGGGTGAGGTCATAAGAACGGACCTCTTAGGAGTACCTATCTCCTCGGAGCTCCCGATGTCAGGTACCCCAGAGTTTCTTAGCCTGTGCTGACTCGCTGGTTCGTGTCAAAGACCCGCTCTTTGATGCGGTGTGCGAGTTAGTCGCCCAGAGTCTAATAGTATCACACATGATTTTAGTGAACAATTTTACGTCTATGGGATCGGGGTTATCTCTGACACTAGGGCAGAGGAGACCCCTTAATTATAAAATATTCTTTTTTTGTTGTTTGGTTTTTTTGGCAAGTCCTCTGTTTCTACGGGTAAGTTGAAACCCAGACCGACGAAAAGAAGGGACTCCGATTACCGGGGTGGACCGCCAGAATCCCACTTAATGTCCGTGAGGATTTCCTTCTAATGGTCTACTTTCCAATGGGAAAAATGGGAAAGATCCCGTCCCATGTCCGAGTCCTGTATGCCATAGAGAAGATTAAAAGGAGTTTTGAGGAAAGTACTCTCTCGGAGTAGGGTATAGTAACTACCTTTTTGACTCTGAGTCTTTCATCTCCACTAAACGGAATAACTAACGAAACGTCAAAGATGTTTATAGTAATACGAGATGTGGACTTTGATTATATTACAATAAACAATTAATATGGAGTTATTTTCATTTCTCCTTTTTCTTTTCCCTCATAACTGTCAATTTCCAAAGGTGTCTCTTTACCCCTCACCCACTTAACCCAACGTCGTCTTGGAGGACTCCAGGAGTTCCAGTGGGTCGGGTCTCCCTCAAGTCCTTGATAAGGGTCGACGGGTACCCCGGGGTTTCATGGTCCGACCGGTTCCGGTCCCCGTGGATGAGAGAGGGTCCTGTCGAGACACCACCGTCGATGATCGGTCGTTCGGGACGGACCAAAAAGAAGGGACATGTACGTTTGTCTTCTTGTTCTCGGTAAACCGTGAACTCCTTTCTGATTATCTTAGGGGTATAACGTATAAAATAGGAGCGGATTTACTACAGGTGTCCGAAGGGACTACTGAGTCTGTCATTTCTTAGACGTACGTTACGTCCTCTGGACCCAAGCTAGGGACCCAACCCTTCTAGGGGACCTCTTCCCTTACCGATGGGTGAGACCATGAGAACGGACCCTTTAGGGTACCTATCTCCTCGGACCGTCCGATGACCCCCAACGTTTCTTAGTCTGTGTTGACTGGCTGATTGTGAAAGTGAAAAAAAAAAAAAAAGGTTTATACAGGCGTTGAACGAAAAAGACACACCAAAAAGTCTAAAACAACAACAAATCAATGATTCAGTACAGACTTAGAAACGCTAGGGTACCTAACATCGGGTGGTCCGAAGAAACAGGTACCCTAAAGGATCTGTTCTTGTGACCTCACCCAACGGTAAAGGAGGAGGTCGCCTAGAAGGACTGGGTCCCTAACTTGTCTACGAACTCTCCACCTAAGAAATGGTGACTGGACGGAGAACTGTTTGGACATACGTCCAGTCCTTCGTTGTCAATCTTGACCTGTACCTTGTTGTCTGACCAAGGTTTATCCTTTTCCTCATGTAGTTTCGACATATAATAGTGGGACGAATAAATTGAAGACACGTCTCATGTAGTACTCTTTGCCACCGGATCTTCTTCGTGTTCGACCTTAATTCTAATGGCCCTCTTTGTGGTTATTGGAGTCTATACGTCTACTGTGGTGAGAATACCGTCTTTCACTTCTTCTTGATTTCTCGGAGAACTACTTTCACTTTCTCCTCTCACTTTTTCAACCGAATTTCGAGTTGTAAGTCTTTTGCTTCTAGTACCGTAGACCAGGGTAGTGAAGTACCGTTTATCTACCCCTTTGTCACCTTTGTCACAGTCTGAAATAAAAAGACCCGAGGTTTCAGTGAAGTCTACTACTAACGTCGGTACTTAAATTTGCTACGAATGAGGAACCTTCCTTTCAATACTGTTTGATCTGTCGTATAAGTTTTCGTCTCTGTAACGGTTGATTCCAGACAGATCAGTTCTGATACCAAAAAGGACACCAGTACACACCTACACTCTCAACCTGACACTTCTTCCGACTCTCGACTTCTTGACTACGAAAACTTGACACCACAACCTCTTCTGAGAATTCTCAGGGAACCTGACGTTCCTATAGGTTGGTCAGGTAGGATTTCCTCTAAGCAGGACTCACAAGTAACCTTCCTGACTAAAACTTCGACTTTGTGATTATGAAACCGGTGGACTACACTTCTCGACTGAGTAAACTTTTCTGGGACTACGACCCTTTCTAACTGCCGTCCTCCTCTTCCCCTGCTGTCTCCTACTCTACCAACCTACCGTAGTGGCTGAGCTACCTGTACTCAAACTCGTTTGAGACCCTCAACCACTACCTGTCCCTCCGGACCGCACGACGTTAAGTACGCCAACGTTTCTCAGCCTGTACTGACTCGTTGACTTGACTTGACTCGGTGGATCCTTCGGGGAAAACTCTACATAAGTAACATTTATTTAGTTCATCAATTTTAAAAGTTTTAAGGATAGATACATATAAAGAGTTAAATAACTTACTGTACATCCAACTAAACCATACCGAAACAAGATCAAAGATATTAATGTTTATTACGAATTATCGGGACACCGAAACTTTTCAATGAAGTTTGGAGAGACTCGAAAACAAATGTCTTCGAGTCAAATGTCTATAACTAGACATTTTAGTCCCATTGTAATCCAAACGCTAGTCCTCATTTACTTAATTATTTACATTTGTCGTACAGAGTTAGTCCTATTAAAACACGGGTCCCTTTTAAACCGAAACAGACCTCTGTAAAAACCAACACTGTTGAACCCCTTCTCCGACGTCGACAATGACCTTCCATCCAATCTCCGATTGCAATGAGACCATCCGTCTCCGGTCCCTACGACGATATATAGGATGTAACATGTTCTGTCGGGGGTGCGTGTTTCTTAATAGGTCGGGTTATATAGTCATCACGATTTCGACTCTGTAGGACCTTATCACGTACCGTGTTTTTTTCGTGAGTCATTTGTATTCAAAACTTAACCACAACCTCTCATGAGAACTCTCAGGGGACCTGATGTTCCTCTAGTGTGATCAGTTAGAATTTCCTTTAGTCAGGACTTATAAGTAACCTGCCTGACTACTACTTCGACGTTGACATTATGAAACCAGTGGACTACGCTTCATGACTGAGTGACCTTTTCTGGGACTACGACCCTTTCTGACTTCCACCCTCTTCCCCAACTGTCTCCTACTCTACCAACCTACCGTAGTGACTGAGTTGCCTGTACTCAAATTCGTTCGAGACGCTCAACCACTACCTGTCCCTTCAGACCGCACGACGTCAGGTACCCCAACGTTTCTCAACCTGTGCTGACTCGTTGACTTGACTTGACTTTGTAATCAATAAAAAGTTGTCGTCGTCACTTCTAAGAGAATAAAAGATATATGTTCGTATTCTTAGAGAGTGTCTTTATTAGTGACGGATGTTTATGAGTATCTTGTAAATGGTTTTAATAAAATGAGTCGGTATTTCTCGTGGAGTCGTTTAAGATCTGACGTCGTTGACACGTCTCATAAAAGAATGGTTCTTCGTTATTATCCCTTAAGTTGATGTCTTCCTCTCGAAGAAGGACGGGGTGGTAATGGAGGGTGTGGATGATCTTAAGGTTCCGGTGGTCTTAAAAATTTTCTCATTGTATCTCACTTTATAATTAAATATTTCATGATATTTGTTATATAGTATACAATTTTCGATAACTCGTATTAGTTTTCTTTTACGTCCTTATTTTGTGTGGTGTTAGAATACTTTAAAATATTTTATTTGTAAAAATTTCAAAAATTAACTTCATCTAAACTAAACGTTATAGTGGAACAAAGTTCACATGTCACATTGTTACGGTGATATATGCACACACACATGTATATATATATATATGAGAAAAAGTCTAAGAAAAGGGATATTCAATAATATATTACAACTCATATCAAAGGACACGATATGTCATCCACCGACAACCAAGGTGTGAACCAAAACTACATTGTTTACAACAGAAAGAAGAAGAGAAAAAGAGGAAGAGGAGGAGGAAGAAGAGGTGGTGACGGTTGTGGTAGTAGTAGTAGGGGTAGTAGTGGTGGTGGTGGTAGTGGTAGTAAGTCGGGGTAGGACCCGATTTGTGACAGTACACAACGAAGACTTGGCAAAAGTGACGTTGAGGTTCTCCCTCTTAATAATAAAATATCTACATCTTTGACTCCGTGTCTCTCCGTTTCGGTGGGTGGTCTCCAGGATCTCAGGGTCACACGAACCCTGGTCCCCCGTCGTTCACGCCACTCAGCATGTACTCGTCCTAGACGGCACCTGAAATGACTTACTTTGTTTTAAGTTTTATTTACTCGATTCGTAAGTGAAGATCTTTCTAGTCAAGTCAAGTCAAGTCAGCGAGTCAGCGCAGGCTGAGAAACGCTGGGGTACTTAACGTCGTGCGGTCCGGAGGGACAGGTAGTGGTTGACGGCCTCAAGTGAGTCTAAGTACAGGTAACTCAGGCACTACGGTAGGTCGGTAGAGTAGGAGACAGCATGGGAAGAGGAGGACGGGGGTCAGGGAGAGTCGTAGTCTCAGAAAAGGTTACTCAGTTGAGAAACGTACTCCACCGGTTTCATGACCTCAAAGTCGAAATCGTAGTAAGGAAGGTTTCTTGTGCCCCGACTAGAGGAAGTCTTACCTGACCAACCGAGAGGAACGTCAGGTTCCCTGAGAGTTCTCAGAAGAGGTCGTGATGTCAAGTTTTCGTAGTTAAGAAGCCGCGAGTCGAAAGAAGTGTCAGGCTGAGAGTGTAGGTATGTACTGGTGTCCTTTTTGGTATCGGAACTGATCTACCTGGAATCAACCGTTTCACTACAGAGACGAAAACTTGTACGATAGATCCAACTAGTATTGAAAAGAAGGTTCCTCATTCCCAGAAAATTAAAAATTATTCATCATTTATGGTTCTATCATTCTCCTCCTTTAATTATTGTTATTTTGACTTTTTTCTTTGTTTTTATTGGGGTTATTTATGTATAAAAGCAACGGGCGGTTCAAGGAGACAGGATCCCTAAAAGGTCCGTTCTTATGACTTTGTCAAATGGTAAAGGATGAGGTCCCTTAGAAGGACTGAGTCCCTACTTTGGACTCAGAGAACACAGAGGACGTAACCGTCCACCCAAGAAATGGTGATCGTGGTGGACCCTTCTCTCCATTTCGTTGGGTGTTTTGTTTTTACGTCTCTTCTCTCCCCTTTTGAGAGACAAGACCTCATGAAGGTGCCACCAGGTCACCGATTCTGAGACGTGAGGACTCCGTCCCCCGGGTCCAAACAAGGGACCGGTCCCTTGATATAGGGTGTACGGTGTTGATTCCGTACTGTGTCGGTGTATTTATTTGTGTAATCTTTCAAACCTTCGATCTTTCGTCTATGACCGTGTATTGACTGAATCTGAGGTCTATTAGGTGTGTTATTCGGTTACTCCTTTCGACTCTTTGAGTTAATTTTGGAGTTTGACCTAATTTGGGGACTTGGTGTCGGACTTGGTGCGCTAGGTGGTCGTCGGTGTCTCGTCGTTTTAGGGACCGATGGTGTCGAGAGTGAGGTGTGTGTCACGGGACCACCACCACCATAGACGGACGTCGTCGTCGGTTCAGAGCCTCACAGGGTCTAGCGAGTGATATTAGTCCCTGACCGTCCGGGTCGTTACCGTGGTCGTCCTTTTTTCGATACGGAGGGACTGGAAGTGGTCACCGGTTTCCTCTCGGTCGGGGTCATAGACGACGACACTTGTAGTTCGTCGTCCGTTTGAGTTCTTCATGTAGGACGGGGTTGTCTACCGTGGTCAGTCGTAACTCGTCCTCGGCTCGTTTCCTGTTTCGACTGGTGTTACGTACTGTTCCTACGTCTTTTGATTTGACAGTAACCTTGCCTTAGATGTTTCCGTCTGTCTTTGGTGACTGATTGCACCACTGACGGACTATTGTAACTTCTAATTCACCCTGACTCTCACGGGAGTGTTTTGTTGGTTTTACCTTCTCATGGTATCTTTTAGTGAACAGTATGTTTCTACGTCCTTCTGGTGACAGGTTTACTCTTTTCTATCAGTTGACTCCGGTTATACCTCTACTTAGTCTACAACCTCAATAGACTGTTACTAAACTTTCGTCGACCGTATTTTTGGGTCTACCAGTTATGACTTTAGTCTAACTAACATAAGAAACGTCAACTTATACTTCTAGATATGTCAGTCGTTTGTGTTCTGACCTCGTCTGACACCGAGTCTAGTACTTGAGGAATAACGGTTTAAGTCTGAAGTCAACTTCTTTCATCCCTTTTGGTGATCCGGTAAGTCCCCATACTGGATTTAGTTTAGGGAATACTAATATGTTATCTTCACTGTTTATCTAAGTTCCCTAATCTATATTATCTTACGGACTTCTTGATACCTGTCTCTAAACATTGTGACATGTCCTCCGTCACTTGTTTTGGTAGGGGTTCTTCTTCTTTATGTTGTTCCTTTTTACCAACAGACTCCTCCGGAATGTTTATCGACTCTTTTCTTCTCTTTGTTTTTCGTTTCTTTTCCTTTCTATATAGGTAGACTTACGTCTCAAGGTTTCTCATCGTTCCTCGTTATTCTTTCAGAAGGAGTCACTAGTCACGTTTCTTTATCTCCTTTTGTTATCTTACCCTTTCTGGTCTCTAGAGAAGGTCGCTTCCGTTACCGTTGGGTGAGGTCATCAGAACAGACCTTTTAGGGTACCTACCTCCTCGGACCATCCGACGTCAGGTACCCCAGCGATTCTCGACCTGTGCTGACTCACTGAAGTGAAAGTGAAAAGGGAAAGTACGTAACCTCTTCCTTTACCGTGGGGTGAGGTCACAAGAACGGACCTCTTAGGGTCCCTGTCCCCTCGGACTACCCGACGACAAATACCCCAACGTGTCTCAGTCTGTGCTGACTTCACTGCGTCGTCGTCGTCGTCGTCGTCGTCGTCGTCGTCTCCAGAGAAGTTCTTTTAGTCTCTATGGTTCCCTTATAAAGTACGTTTCTACCCGTGTTATTTCCTGTCTTTATCATACCTGGATTGTCTTCGTCTTCTATAATTCTTTTCCACCGTTCTTATGTGTCTTTTTGATGTGTTATTTCTAGAATTACTAGGTCAATTGGTACTACCAATACTACCAATTGGTACCAATTGGTACTAGTGAGTAGCTCTCGTTCTGTAGGACCTCACACTTCAGTTCACCCGGAATCCTTCGTAGTGTTGTTTGTTTCGATCGTGTACACTACGTTAAGATCAACTCGTGAAAGTTTAGGATTTTCTACTACGACACTTTCACGACGTGAGTTATAAGATCGTTTAAACCTTTTGATTCGTCACCGGTGTCCTGACCTTTTCTGTCAAACGTAAGATTAGGGTTTCTCTCCGTTACAGTTTCTTACAAGTTTTATGACGTGTTACGTGAGTAGAGTGTGCGATCATATCATTACGAGTTTTAACAGGTTCGGTCCGAAGTTGTCAAGTTGGTACTTGAAGGTCTACAAGTTCGACCTGAATCTTTTCTGTCTCCTTGGTCTCTAGTTTAACGGTTGTAGGTGACCTAGTAACTATTTCGTTCTCTCAAGGTACTTTTGTAGATTAAGACGAAATAACTGATGAGGTTTCGGAAACTGACACACCTAGTGTTGTTTGACACCTTCTAAGAAGTTCACTACCCTTATGGTCTGGTGGAATGGACGGAGGACTTTTTAGACATACGTCCAGTTTTTCGTTGTCAATCTTGACCTGTACCTTGTTACCTGACCAAGGTTTAACCCTTTCCTCATGCAGTTCCGACATATAACAGTGGAACGAATAAATTGAATGTACGTCTTATGTAGTATACTTTACGGTCTGTCCTATCTCCTGTTCGATCTTAATTCTAATATCCCTCTTTATAGTTATTGGAGTCTATACGTCCACTGTGGTTGGAATACCGTCTTTCACCTCTCCTCATTTCTCCGAGAACTACTTTCACTTTCTCCTCTTACTTTTTTGACCGAACTTTGAGTTGTAAGTTTTTTGATTCTAGTACCGTAGAACAAGGTGGTGAAGTACCGTTTATCTACCCCCTTTTGTTACCTTTGTCACTGTCTTAAATAAAAGAACCTGAGGTTTTAGTGACGTTTATCACTGCAAATGAGGAACCTTCTTTTCGATACTGTTTGAATCTGTCGTATAATTTTTCGTCTCTGTAATGGTTGTTTCCAGACATATCAGTTTGATACCAAAAAGGTCATCAGTACATACTTACACTCTCAACCTGGTATTTCTTTTCAACTCGTGGTTTCTTAACTACGAAAACTTATGACCACAACCTATTCCGAGCTCTCTGAAAACCTGACGTTCCTCTAGTTTGGTCAGTTAGGATTTCCTTTAGTCAGGACTTATAAGTAACCTACCTGACTACAACTTCGACTTTGAGGTTATGACACCGGTGGACTACGTTTCTCGACTGAGTGACCTTTTCTGGGACTACGACCCTTTCTAACTTCTGTCCTCCTCTTCTCCTGTTATCTCCTACTCTACCAACCTACCGTAGTGGTTGAACTACCTGTTCTCAAACTCGTTCGAGGTCCTAAACCACTACCTGTCCCTTAGGACAGTACGACGTCAGGTACCCCCAGTGTTTCTCAGTCTGTGATTACTCACTGACTTGACTTGACTTGACCGTATTTTTGTGAAGTTGTTAGTTAATGTTTAATAGACCTTTGTGTACTTTTTTCAAAGTCGTTTCTTTTTGCAGTATTTTTTGCTTAGTTTACTTTTAACATCTTGACTTTTTATGTTGTAGGTTTTAAATTTTGGAGTGACTTATTTGTGTTGTCCTCTAACCTCTGCTGTCTTCTACCTTAGTAACTTGAACTTCTGTTAGACTTGATGCCTCATCTGACTTTTTATTATTAGTCTCTGAGTCCCTGGACACCCAGATATTATTTCCTAGGTATATTAGTCCCAATCTCCTCGTCTCCTTCTACACCCTGGTTTTTCTATTAGTTTCTTTATTATCAACTTTTAGAGGGTTGGAACCACTTTCTGTATTTGGATATCAAAGTTCTTAGTCTCTCTTAGGGTTTATACTCTTTTTTTTTTATTTAGGTGTAGTCCTGTGTAGTGTTAATATGAAGACATTTGATTTTTGTTTCCCTTTTTTAACTTTTTCGATCTCTCTTTATTACATGATAAATATTTCGTTGTCGTTAAGTTTATTGTCACCTAAAGACTAAAGAGAAGACTTTGGTACCCCGGTCTTCCTTCACCGTATTGTAAAAAGTTCACGACTTCCTTTTTGACATTTGAGACTTCACATTTAGACAACTTTGATAGGAAGTATTTTCTCTTCCGTTATTTTTTTAAGAGTCTATTTCCTGAAGGTTCTCTTAAATAACGGTCGTCTGGATAAGAATTTCTTACCGATTTTCCCTTAAGTGATCTTTCTTTCCTTGAGTACTGTCTTCTCTGACCCGGGAGTCTTTTCTTTCTTCTTACTATGTCAATCATTTGTCTTCATTTGTGTTATCTACTAGGTAATGGTGAACTCAAATTAATATAAAATACCTACTTCGCTTTTTCACGATATTGCAAATTACATAACTGTCATATTGAAATTACCCCCCGAAAGAACCACCGAGTCGACCATTTGTTGGGTGGACGGTTACGTCCTATACGTTCTCTACACTCAAACTAGGAATCCAACCCTTCTAAGGGACCTCTTCCTTTGCCGTTAGAAGAGCTCATAAGCACGGACCTTTTAAGGTGCCTGTCTCCTCGGACTGTCCGATGGCAGGTCCCCCAGTTTTTCTCAGTCTGTACTGATTCGCGTGTACGTGTGTGTGTATAACTGTTAACGAAAGTTACATTTATCAGATTTATGTGGTTAATTTTCTGTCTGAACCCCCTTTTATGTCTAAACCTTCTCACCTAAGTCAAGTCAAGTCAAGTCAACGAACCAGCACAGATAAATACTGGGGTACCTGACGTCGTACGGTCCGGAGGGACAAGTAGCGGTTGAGGACCTCAAATGAGTCTGAGTACGGGTAAACTCAACCACTACGGTAGGTTGGTAGAGTAGGAGACAACAGGGAAAGAGGAAGGTGGAAGTTAGAAAGGGTCGTAGAAAGGGTCCCAGAAAAGTTTACTCAATCAAGAAACGTAGTCCATCGGTTTCATAACCTCAAAGTCGAAGTCTTAGTCAGGAAGATTACTTATAAGTCCTGACTAAAGGAAACCCTGCCTGACCAACCTAGAGGAACGTCGGGTTCCCTGAGAGTTCTCAGAAGAGGTTGTGATGTCAAGTTTTCGTAGTTAAGAAACCGTGAGTCGGGAGGAATATCAGGTTGAGAGTGTAGGTATGTACTGATGACCTTTTTGGTATCGGAACTGATCTGTCTGGAAACAACCTTTTTATTACAGAGACGAAAAATTATACAAGTAACGTTTCTCTAGGTTGGTCAGGTAGGATTTCTAGTCAGGACCCACAAGAAACCTTCCTTACTACGATTTCGACTTTGAGGTCATGAAACCGGTGGAGTACACTTCTCAACTGAGTGACCTTTTCTGAGACTACGACCCTCCCTAACTCCCGTCCTCCTCTTCCCCAGTTGTCTCCTACTCTCCCGACCTACCGTAGTGGCTGAGCTACCTGTACTCAAAGTCACTTGAGGCCCTCAACCACTACCTGTCCTTCCGGACCGTACGCTAAGTACCCCAGCGTTTGTCAGCCTGTGCTGACTTGCTAACTTGACTTGACTTGACTTGATCCAACCAGTATTGAAAAGAAGATTCCTCGTTCGTATAAAATTAAAGTACCGGCGTCAGTGGTAGACGTCACTAAAACCTCGGGGGGTTTTATTTTAGGTAATGACAAAGGTAACAAAGGGGTAGATAAAGGGTACTTCACTACCCTGGTCTACGGTACTGGAATCAAAAGACTTACAACTCGAAATTCGGTTGTAGAAGTGAGAGGAGAAAGTGAAAGTAGTTCTCCGAGAAATCAAGAAGAAGTGAAAGACGGTATTCCCACCACAGTAGACGTATAGACTCCAATAACTGTAAAGAGGACCTTTAGAACTAAGGTCGAATACGAAGTAGGCCGGGTCCCAAAGAGTACAACATGATACGTATATTCAATTTATTCGTCCCACTGTTATATGGTGGAACTATACTTTCACTTCAGCGAGTCAGCCCAGGTTGAGAAACGCTGGGGTACCTGACATCGGGTGGTACGAGGAGACAAACATCCTAGAAGTCCGTCCTCATGACTTCACCCAACGGTAAAGGAAGAGGTCTCCTAGTAGGACTGGGTCCCTAGCTTGGGTCTAGAGGGTGTAACATTCGTTCTACGAAATGACAAACTCGGTGGTCACTTCAGGAGGAAAAGGATAAACCTTGGTCAGACAACAAGGTATAAGGTACAAGTGAAGAGTGACAACGAAGGACTGGACGTACGTCTAAAGAGTTTTCCGTCCGGTCCACCAGACCATAAGGGTATAGAATTCTTAAAAGGTGTTTGATACCTTCTCACCAAATTTTTTATTATTGAGTTGAGATACAAGAAATATTCTTTAAGTGAAGTTTGTACTACTGTCTTCATCGAAGTTTCATTTTTCTGCCTTTTTTATAGAGGTTTGGGTCTACCGAAGTGACCTCATAAAATGGTTTGTAAGTTTCTTAACTATTTACTAAAATTAGATAAAGTCTTTTATTCTCTCAATCCTGTGGAAGGTTGATTAAAATACTCGGATATGATAAGACTAGGGGTTTAGTCTGTTTTTATCGTGTTGTTTCTTTTGGTGTCTGGTAATAAGGAGTATTTAAATCTGCGTTTTTAGGAGTCTTTTTAAATCGTTTAATTTCTTGTCTATTTTTCTACTATATGGTGTTGCTTCACCCCAAATAGAAAGGTCAATATTTCCGACCAATGTATAAAGTGTTGGTTCTGACTTCCAGTGTACTTGTAAAGATTAATGTGTCCTCTTTGTAAAGTGATTGAAGTTGTTCAAGTAGTAAGTACTATTTTTAAGATACATAAGGTAATTTAATTCAGGTATTTTTCCTGAATTATAGTATTTCTTGTAAATGTTCGGTTATCTCTTGTAGTATGAATTACCACACTGAAAGGGGTACTCTGACTCTTTTCTTCCGTTGTTATAGACGAAAGTGGTAAGGATGAGTCGTATTATGACCTTAAAGATTTGTGACAGTGTTCAGTTCCTTTACGGGTTTTTTTTTTTTTTTTTTTTAGGTCTAACCTTTCTTTCTTTATTTTGAAAGAGATGAACGTCTGTTGTACGAACAAATACAACATTTGAGGTTCCTTACATATTTTTGTAGAACTTAATTATTTACTCAAGTCTTTCTACCGTCCTATGGTTCAATGATACGTTTACATAAAGATATACGACTACTGTAAGTTCACCTTTGGTTTTAATTTCTATGGTGAATCTTAACGAGATTTCTTTACTTTGTCCATATTTAGATTGTTTTGTACGGGTTCTAGTTATACATTTTAAATACTTTACGACTATTTCTCTGTATTGAACAAGTTCTAAACTTTCTAAGTTGTATCGTTTCTACGATTAAGAAGAGTTTGAGTAAATGTCTAAATGGTGTTAGGAGTTGCTTTAGAGTTGTTCTAAAGAAAAATATTTATATCTTTCCGAATAAGTTTTAAAATCTACCTTTCCGGGATTTTATCGGTTTTGTTTAATATTTTTCACCCTCATTAGTAAGAAAATTTACACTTCACAAACGATGATCGATGTTATTATAATTATCATAGTATAATCGTCTCCCTATCAGTATATCTAATTACCTTGTCTATCTTTTACTTCTTTATCTAGATATGTTTAAACAAGTAGATGAAAATTGTTTCCTTTTTTTTAGTAAGGTCACTCTCTCTCTATCCCAAAAGTCATTTACCACGACTTCATCCTTGGATATCGTTTTTGTTTTTTGGAATTTGATTAGGAAGTTGAAATATGTTTAAAATTGAGTTTTACCATTCAAAAATGTTCATACATTTTACATTTTGAAGATTTTTTTTATCCTATTTTATAAGTTCTGGATAATCCGTCTCAAGAATTGGTTTTCATACTAAGGATTTTCCTTTTGAACTAATTAACTTGGAATATGTTAGATTTTGAAAACGAGTCGATAACTGGGGTAATTACTTATACTTTTCTGTTTAATGCCTGATCCTTTATAAACGTTTAATGTATAAACTGTCTCCTAAACACACACCTTAAATGTTTCGTGTAGAGTTTGAGTTCGAAATTTTTCTGTTAGATCGAAAATTTTGTCCGTTTTTTACACGTATCTACAAAATACTTTATTCTATACGTATACCTTTTATTCGTGCACTTTTCCGTAAGTTGTAGTAATCCTTTTACGGTTTATTTTGATGTATGGTTTATCTTGATGTATGGTAAGTATTAATGTCTTTATTTATATCATTATTGTGTTTGCTACCACTCCTACACCTCTTTGACCCAGGTACTAATTAACGACGACCCTGATATTTTATTATGTCTCTTTATATTAAAAGCATTTACTATAGAACTGGGGAAAAACTACGGGACCGATCTCCAACCAGTCAAAAGGAAGAACTTGTGGGTTAATGCGGGTTTGAGGGTTGATAACTAAATGACCCGAGAGTAAGTGGATCGGTAATAAACAACAAAAACGACAGTCAGTGATTCAGTATAAGCTGAGAAACGCTGGGGTATTTGACGTCGTGCGATCCGAGGGGGACAAGAAGTGATAGAGGGTCTCAAACGAGTTTGAGTACAGGTGGCTCAGCCACTACGAGCAAGAGGAATACGGAAATTAGAAGGGGTCATAGTTCCAGAAAAGGTACTCAACCGAGAAATGTAGTCCACCGGTTTCATAACCTCGAAGTCGTAGTCAGGAAGGTTCCTTATCAGTCAGAATGAAAGGAAAATCCTAACTGACCAAACTAGAGGAACGTCAGGTTCCCGGAGAGTTGACAGAAGAGGTCGTGTTAAGGTTTCGTCGTTAAAAAGTCGCGAGTCAGAAGAAATACAAGGTTGAGAGTGTAGACATGTGTTGACCTTTTTTGGTATCGAAACTGATGTCCCTAGAAACAGTCGTGTCACTACAGAGACGAAAAATTATACGATAGATCAAAACAGTATCGAAAAGAAGGTTCCTCGTCCATAGAAAATTAAAGCACCGACGTCAGTGGTAGGTGTCACTAAAGCCTCAGGTTCTTTTATTTTAGACAAGGACGTCGGTGAAAATGGGGATAAACGGTACTTCACTACCCTGGTCTACGGTACGAGAAGCAAATGACTTCCAACTCAAAATTCGGTCGAAAAAGTGAGAGAAGAAAGTGGAAGCAGTTCTCAGAGAAATCAACGAGAAGTGAAACACGGTAATCTTCCCATAGTAAACGTATAGACTCCAACAACTATATCGAGGTCGTTGGAACTAAGGTCAAACCCTCAGTAGGTCGGGTCGTAAAGTGTACTATATATGAGACGTTTATTCACTGTTATGTGTCAGAACAGGATGAGGAAAGGGTTACAACTGGGTCAGGTAACGAGATACGTAGAAGTAACCTAAAATTGTCAGACGTCCCGCACGGAGAGCGGGGATACGACACTGGAATGAGGACCGTCCGACCTCGGACTAAGAAGAGAGATGGGACCAACCTCGTGTCCCGGAACTGGTGATCAATTAATTACGTGGCAGTACGTTTGTATTAGATAGTCGAGTCAGGAAAGAGACGAGTAAAAGTTGGTGGTGGAATTATCTTGTAGAACTAGAAACTTGTGTAGAGTCCTGTCAATGTAGGCCGATCCTAGGGTGTTAACAGGAACTTAAATGACCTGACTTGCTGGTAAATACCTGACTTTGCCCGGTAATTGATAATAAAAGACATATAGACTCCGGTCTTTTTAGTAAGTGCTGATTTACAGAACAGAAATCTCTCTAGTTGTATGACCGATTCGAGTTTTCAGACTTTCGGACAGGACAAAGGTTCTTTGACTGTCCGGTTTACTGTCCCTCCTTCTAGTTCCTTTTTTACGTGTCGGACTCTGGCTTTTTTTTTTTCTTCTTCTTTTTTCTCAATCAACCTTTATCATCCTCGCAATTCTTCTACTAATTCATCTTTGCTGTCCGTCATTGTTCGCTTCTCTCGCTCTTCTCTTGAGTCTGGGACTCTCCGCCCGTGACCAGTGACGCGGGGTCTCGGGCCCTATCCCTTCTCTTTCCCGCCCCGGACGCCTTCGCCGATCGCCTCTCGCTGGCGGGGCCTACGACTTACCAGCGCGGGACGCCGCCACCGGTTACCCGCGGGCCCTACAACCTCGCCGTCGCAGTCAGCGCCGCGAGAGAGCGAGCGAGCGGCGTCTCCCCACTCCACCCCCTCCCCCTGCCGCCGGCGGCGGTACTACGAACAAACGAAAGTTACTTTTGTTCCCCCTGCGCCTCCTCCTCCTCCGCCGCCGCAGCCACCGCCGCCGCAGCCGACGCGCCTCCGCTTCCGTCGCCACCCACGTCGCTTTTGCCTCTCCGGCCTCCGGCTCTCCGGCTCTCCCGCATCACCGTCGAGCAGCTCCTCCGACTTCGCCCGCCGACTGCGCCACCTAGAGCCTCCCCCTTGTTTCTCGCCGCCGATTCCGCCGTCTCCTCGCCGCTGCCGCCGCGACGTCGACGCCCGCCCTGACCATACCACCAAGGTGTCCAGTCTGGGGCGACGTGAGTGTCCCTCCTCCGCCGCCGTCGCCGCCTCCTTCCGCCGCGTGGGGTCCTCCACTCGCTCTGGCCGGGCTCCGGGTCGGCCCGCGGCGAGGAGCGTGACCGCCGCGTGCCCGGCGAGCGTCAGCACAGGGCCCCTGGCATCGCGCCCCGTGAGGCCGCTCTCGTGGAATTCAAAACACCCGCCGCCCGGACGTCGAACCTCCTCTACCGCCGACAACTCCCCAGGGATCTACGCGTCGACAGCGCTGGGCGACTAAGGCCCTGGCGCGGGGGCGCGTCTCAGGCCCCGACTCCCCACAACTAACTGCCGCTCCCACCCCCGCGCGTCGCCCCACGGCCCCAACCTCCCTTACGGGACCGAGAGCTGAAACCGAGACCAGTGAGCGTCCTCCTCTCAACCACAGACCCTGAGAACCGGTCCTGCCCACTGTTGAAACCTCTTCACCGTGACACCCTAACGCGCTTCACATCATACCTTGAAGCGTCAATGGTGTCTCGCCCTTTGACAAAGGGAGTTTACACAAATTTTAATTCAAAATCCGTTAATAGAAAAAACCCCCCCTTACCTAACCCTCCTACCCTTACCGTACGAATTTCTTCGGGAATCGTCGTCTACCTCTCTAATTCTATAACGACTCCTGAGTCTCTATGTTAATGAACTTCGAAAATACAAATTTATTAGATTTAGAATAGAAAGGAGAAAAAAGATTCATGGTCAGTAATAAAAGAAGCCTTTGAAAAAAAGAAAACTGAGAAGAGGAAGACATGGAAAGAATTTCTCGAATGCTTCGTTACAGACACTGGCCAAAGAACTTGACAATTGACATTTTCTGGCAAAACACTTACCAGCAAAACGAACAGGAAAAACCTACAATAACACGATTTGACTGCAAATTATTAGAGGAACTTATACTCAAGGGTATAAATAAAGGTCCACCTAATCACCGTCACGTCTCAGAAGAACAGAGAAACATAGGCCCCTAAAATTAAAACCCCTCCTTCTCTCACTTATACTTGTTCTCTTTTTATTTTACCGTATATTATGAAACACAAAAAGACCTACGTGATCTCAAATAGTGGGGTTTTGTCACAACATCCGATATCCTCGATACAGGTAACTAGTTTTCCCAAACTTCCGAACAAAACATTAACGATAGTCTCATTAATAATGTCAGAAATCTTATACTACTGAAAATCTTATTTTAAACGAATTATAAAAATCTGGTCACTACACCAGGTCAGCTGAACGACATTTGTTTTAAAAACTTATCGATGATTACTCCTTTGTTTGAATCTTTCCAATTTCGCTGAACGGATTCTGTAATGTCAATTCTCCCTTTCCTGGTCCAAAACACATTCACACTCTCGTGTACTCTCACTACATGAACGGTTTCTAATCAAGAAACACCTCCCGACGACGACGACGAAGATTCAGCGAAGTCAGCACAGGCTGAGAAACGCTGGGGTATCTGCCGTTGGGTGGTCCGAGGGGGTAGGGACCCTAAGAGGTCCGTTCTTGTGACCTCACCCAACGGTAAAGGAAGAGGTCCCCTCCCGTCTCACGGAAAATTATTTACCTTCAATAAACTCCATCAACTCAGACTAGTCAAAGTCATCCACTTTTTCTATGGATTACTTTACCAGTTTTTCGCTCCTACACTGTTTTCCGTTTCAAAGAACACTTCGATTCTTCTAAAACGTATCAAAGTCTTCACAGAAGTAGTCACCATACACAATTATCTACTTCTTTGAGAAGACTTACGAATAAACAAACATCCCTAAAAGTCAAAAGAATCCGGAACCACCGTTTCATTTTGAAAACTCTGAGAACTTATCTGTACTTCAACCAATATCTTGAATCAGGACTGATGCCTATGACCGTAAACGAAGACATGAACACCAACTATTTATTACATAAAACCAATCACGAATCCGTAAGGTGACACAGGTATAATCGGAAAAAAAAAAATTACAAGAAATTTCGTATTTAGAAAAAGTATAACATCACGTCGTCTTTCCCCATTATACACATTCCGTATGACCTTATTTACCAGTTCCGACGAGTGTTGAACATCGAAAACCCAGTATTTCGTACTCCTGAGAAATCGTGGGAACATTGAAAGAGTATGAATTCCACGTGACCAACTTTTTGACGAAAATTTCATAAATAAACGCATATTCCACCCCCGAGTAAATCCGACGGAATTAGAATGGGAAGAGACCCGAAATGGAGAGGGAGTAGGTAAAAATAAAAGAACCAATGAATACACGCTCCTTATCCTATACGACCTGTATCACAACCTGGGACTCTTAATTTTTCACTTATTATCAACGACAGAAGAACAAAGACATCAGAATCATCCACACGTCTCCGACACCCTCTTGTCCTCTCTTACTAATTTAAACATCTTCCACACCCTCGTCAAATGTCTTTTATTGTACCTTAACCCAAACAGTTTGAGCCCTCTGCCCAGTAAAGTTTGCATTCCTTGAGACCCACGTAACTCTACGGTTTACAACCCCATTCCGGTCACCACTGTACAATGACTTTTCCTCTCACTGACCTCTACTCGGACGTTTCCATATAGGTAGGAGCTAAAACTTCTTGGTACGAATAATTCGATTTTCACTCCAAATATAGAAATAGGATATCGTTTCCTTTCTCGTTTTATAAAAAGTCTCCCCTCGTTACACTAAATCTCTAGTAAATCCGTAGTCACACCTGTTGATTCACCTCCGGGATGTATATTCTTTCAGTGTAAACTCTATCACCTTCAATCACTTAGACTTAGACAAAATTTGAACCTATATATCCCATAAAACAAAGACACTAGGGAAAACATCACCCGAACTCCTGAGTAAAGTCAACGAGACATAATGTCCCATTAACTTTTACAAAACTTTTAATTCTCGTTAGTTTTGTTACTTTGGACATATCACCATGACATCCGTCCGTAAGTCCGAAAGTCTTGAACAGAAGAGTCAATCCGACTCCGTCTAACATCATCAATTCGACCTTTTTAGTTGGGAAACGAGTGGTCTTCACTCTCGGTGGTTCGAATTTCCAATACCGATAGGACTACCAGACACTCCTATACCTGACATTCGTAAAACACTTTAACCCACCTCCTGTCTTAAAAGGGAAGACATACCACCACCACCAAATCAAAGATTCAACACAGACTGAGAACTCTGGGGGTACCTGACCCCAAGGACGGTCCAAGGAGACAGGTACCCTAAAAGGGTTCGTTCTTATGGACTCATCCAACCGTAAGGAAAGAGGTCCCTTAGAATGGTTGGGTCCCAAACTTGGGTTCAGAGGACGTAACCGTCCACCTAAGACTCGGTGGTCCCTTCGGGTCTCGTTCTATATCCTAGGATTTTCAGTGGTACTATCCGTCTTAACACGTCATTTTTGATATCCGGAAAACCCTTTTTACCATGACCTTGTGTTGTCAGTTTTGTAACAGTCACTGAAATAAAAAAATTTTTCCTTGGACTATTTTTACCATCGTATCAAAATTAGGATTTACTAATTCCTTATGTATTTATGGTGTCCACGACCTCTTCTGAGAAGTCTCAGGAAACCTGTCGTTCCTCTAGTTTGGTCAGTCAGGATTTCCTTTAGTTGAGACTTATATCTAACCTTCCTGACTACGACTTCGACTTCGAGGTCACACTTCGACTATACTTCTCGACTGAGTAACACTTTTCTGGGACTACGACCCTTTCTAACTCCCGTCCTCCTCTTCCCCTGTTGTCTCCTCTACCAACCTACAGTAGTGGTTGAACTACCTGTTCTCAAACTGGTTTGAGGACCTCTATTACTTCCTGTCCCTTCGGACCCCACGACGTCAGGTACCCCAACGTTTCTCAACCTGTGTCGTCGACTTGTTTATGGCACTATTTACACAGTGAAATGGAACTTTTTCTGGACCAAACGAACACCTTTACCCGTACTCTTCCCAACGACGAACACGCAATAATATTTCACTACCTTTCTCCCAATGGACTTTAGTTTACCTTACAATATTATTATGGTTTACACCCACCCACACCGAGTCGTATACACATGTGTGTCTGACTTAACTACCTCAACTATCCACAAAAGTCCACACACATAAAACATTTAAAGATACATCGAGACAAGTCGGTCCCCGTCCAAAGATGGAAAAAGTTCACAAAAAGAGTCTGTTTTAACATACATTCGTTTACCCTTAAAACACAATACGAGTTTAAAAGACTATATAGTCAGTGCAACCTTGTCTAATAAAAGTCTTATTTTCTATGTCGTCTTGATTAATGTGAAGTTGTATCATAAAATTCCATCACGATTTTGAGTGAAGGTTTTTATGGACTTTGTACGATAACATCTGAACGACGACATTAGCCCTACCAACCTTTCACAGTGGCTAAGTCACCTGTACTTAAATCCTCTATCATCTCTTACCTCCTCGGACCACACGAAGTCAAATACCCCAGCTTTTCTCAGTTCTGTCACTGACTTGTTGTTGTTGTCATCATCCCGAATACGAAAAAATAAAGTTCACCCGAATATTGCCACGTCTCTCCTTTTGTTTACTTGGTTATTTCACGAGTAGTCCAATGTACTCCTTATGTGTTTCATAAACCCCCTACGATTTCTTCTTCGTCTCCGAAGGAACCACCGAGTCTACCATTTCTTAGACGGACTTTACGTCCTCTGGACCCAAGTTAGGGACCCAACCCTTCTAAGAGAACCTCTTCCCTTACCGATGGGTGAGATCATAAGAATGTACCTCTTAAAGTCCCTGTCTCCTTGGACCGCTCGGCGTCAGGTACCCCAGTGTTCTCAACCTGCACTGAATCGTTGATTTAGTGGTGGTGGTTCCTTCCTCGTAGATTAAGACGAAACCTTTGTCCCCTAAGTAGAGTCTCCAGAAACCCGACTTAAAACTTTCAACTGATCTCCAAACAATCTGACTCACCCCGTAAAGTCACCCTTCTTTCTCGTACACGTTTCTGTTCAATGTATGTTGAACCTGACACTTTGTCCAACGTTTCTACATTCCCTGTCCACCTCAACGGTCTTTACCAGACACTTACCAGAATCCGAGAAAGAATTTCACAACCCTACATTCAAACATATATTATCCCTAAGTAACTCTCAAATCCACCTCCCCCACCCCTTTAACACACACACTGTATGAAAAAGTCCTCCGTATCATTTTTACACTTCCGAACTATTTCTCCCAGTTCTTTGACCCCAGTCTTTCAGGAATCCTGAAGTGAATTCAGGCACATTCTCTTTATGAGATCTTAACAATTTCGGAAGTACTAAATATACCAGTCGTAAAACACTTACTAAAAGACAGAATCAAAAGTCCCCCTTTTTCCTGATCCCCCAGTTTTAACTAAAGATCATATAATCTTGAAGGGTGTTACTAACATACATACTGAATCGTCGATCTTATTTACAACTTACAGAGTTTTCCGGTTTTAACGTTACTCTATACCACACCAGTGAGTGCATCTCGGACTGTAGGACCTCAGACTTTAGTTCACCCGGAATCCTTCACAATGATGTTTGTCACGATCACCTCCACTACCTTAAAGTCGACTCGATAAAGTTTAGGATTTTCTACTACGACACTTTCACGACGTGAGTTATTCGGTCGATTAAACCTTTTGAGTCGTCACGAGTGTCCGGACCTTCTCCAGTCAAAAGTAAGGTTAGGGTTTCTTCCTGTCACGGTTTCTTACAAGTCTGATGACATGTTAACTCGAGTAAAGTGTTACGATCATTCTACGACGAGATATAGGAAGTTCGTCCTTGAAGGTCTACCTGTTTGACCTAAATCTTTTCCGTCTCCTTGATCTATAGTTCAACGACTGTAAACAACCTAGTATCCCTTTCCTTCCCTTAAGGTCTTTTTGTAAATGAAGAAGAAGTAACTGATACGATTTCGAAAACTGACACACTTAGCGTCGTTGACACCTTTTAAGACTCTCTCTACCCTTATGATCTGGGGGAATGGACGGAGCACTCTCTGGACATACGTCCAGTTCTTCGTTGTTTTGGAATGTACCTTGTTGACTGGCCAAGGTCTAACCCTTTCCTCATAACAGTGGGATGAATAACTTGAATACACGTCTCATGTAGTACGTTTTACGGTCCGACCTACTTAGGGTTCGACCTTAGTTCTAATGTCCCTCTTTATAGTTGTTGGAGTCTATGTGTCTACTATGGTGAGATTGCCGTCTTTCACTTCTCCCGATATCTCGGAGAACTACTCCCATTCTTCTCTCATTTTTTCGTCCGAATTGTGAGTCGTAAGTCATTTGTTTCTAGAACCGCAGACCAGGGTAGTGAAGTACCGTTCATCTTCCCCTTTTTCACCTTCGTCACTGTCCAAAATAAAAGAACCCGAGGTCTTAGTGACACCTACCATTGACGTCGGTACTTTAATTTTCTGTGAACGAGGAACCTCCCTTTTGATACTGTTTGAATCTGTCGCAAAATTTTTGTTTTTATACAACGGTTGATTTCAGGTATATCAATTTCGATACCAAAAGCGTCATCGGTACATACTTACACTCTCAACCTGGTATTTCTTCCGACTCACGCCTTCTTAACTACGGAAGCTTAATACCACGACCTCTCAGGAAACCTGGTGTTCGTCAAGTTTGGTCAGTCAGGATTTCCTTTACTTGGGACTACGACTTCGACTTCGAGACAGAAGTCGATCTCGAAACCGGAGGACTAAGTTTCTCGGCTGAGTAACCTTATCTCGGACTACGACCCTCTCTGACTTCCGTTTTTCTCTCCTCCCGTCGTCTTCTTCTCTCTCTATCTCTCGTAGTGACTCAGTCACCTGTACTTAAACTCGTTTGAGGTCCTTTGTCCCTTCCTATCCCTTCGGACCACACGGCGTCAGGTACCCCAGTGTTTCTCAACCAACGCTGAATCACTTACTTTCTGTTGTTTTCCCCCATCGATATTATTACACTAGCATTCTCTTCCTTCTCGTTAATCTACTAACTTTTAGACCGTTTTCTATTCTCTACTTTTCCAAAGACAACCGTCGGTAGTAACAACCTAACCAACAACGAACAGAGTACGATTCTCTTTTCTAAATCTAAATTATGGCCACCAACCGAACGGAATGGAAAAACTAGAGTCACTACAAAGTGGTGTGTTTAAAACTGAGTTGGGAGAAGTATAATCAACCGTAAGTCGAAACAACTAATCTAGTATTTAGTACTAACAGAATTATGTAAGAAAACGAGACATGAAGTATAAACTGAATTTTATATCTTTAATTCTAAAGATGTGATTCTTCTTAAACATAAAATTTAACTTTAAACACCTACTGGACATAAATCACATGGAAACATCAATATAAAACTCAACTAAATAACTTAACTTATACGATCATAAACTGGTAAAAACTGGAAGTTTTAACCATCAAAAAGGACACCACAACGTCATGTGAGAGTGAAGAGAGACATAAAATATAAGTTAGTACAATAATCCGTGTCCGGGTACCAATCTTAACGTAAAATAGTCGTCAGACAGCACCACCAACCACCAAATCAACGATTCAACACAGACTGAGAACTCTGGGGTACATAACATCGGACGGTTCGAGGAGATAGGTACCTTAAGAGGTCCGTTCTTACGACTTCACCCAACGGTAAAGGAACAGGTCCCCTAGAAGGGTTGGGTCCCTAGTTTGGATGTGGAGGTCGTAACGTCCGTCTAAGAAATGACGACTCGGTGGTCCCTTAGTGGGAATTATCGTCAGGTCATTTGAGAATGTCCGCCAACCAATAACTGACCCGTGACGTCTATGTCTACCCATACGGTCAGAAGAGGAAACTCTTTAATCTGATGATGTAGACGACAAACTGAGAGATAAACCTCCTAATAAAATAGTATTAAATTTTTAGAAAAAACGTCTGCAAAATGACCAACAAAATCAATTTGGTTATACTTAACTTTCACTCTTAACAATCAACCAGTCAGCACAGACTGAGAAACGTTGGGTTACCTGACATCGGACGGCTTGAAGAGATAGGTACCTTAAAAGGTCCGTCTTATGACTACACCTAAAGGTAAGGGAGGAATTCAAGTAAAAGTAAGAGACACTCTGTCCCTAAATTCCTTAACTCTAAAACCCTACGTCCTCTTCCATCGATGACTTTGGAATTTAAAAATCTTTATGGTGACGTTACAATAAACGGAAAAAGTAAGAGTAAGAGAATACTCATATGACACGTCAAAAAGTATCTGACTGTTTACACACACTATAGACTATTTACCTTAAGTCTCATCTGTCCGACAGAAGATCGTATAATCTGGAATTTCTAAACGTTTTTACACTCTGTCACAGTGAGAAGAACGTTTTAAAACGAAACAAAAACTTTCATCAACGAAAAGTAATTTTACGACACCAATTGTACACGATCCAAATAATATAAAGCACTCAATTATGTACGGCCTCAGGTCGAGGTCGTCGGTCCCTTAGTCGGACTTCTCTACTCACCACAACCGTCTTTCACTACGTCGGAGACTGAGTTCCATGCCCTGACGGACGTACAAATAAAGTTCGAAGTCCAAAAGAAAATATGAAACTGTTTCGTAATCCAGTCTCCAAACCGTAAAAGTCAAGGGGGAGTGGGTCTAAGAACAGAGTAACAACGGGAAGTTTGTCTCAAGGACGAAGTCGGTACTCTTAGCACAAATGGACACTAATGTAATGAGTACGAATACAGACCCAACGTATGGTGTAAGGAGTCAAATAAAGAATAGAAAGATTTAGGACGAACGGGGATCATAGAATTCGAGTGATAGAGGATTTTTCCGAAGATCGATAATTATAGAGATTTTAAGGATTGATATCATTTTATACGATTGTGATGTTGTAAGGAATTTGAAAATCGAAGATTGATAAGACTTAATAAGGACTTGGGATTTGAGTCGTTTAAAGGCAACGGTATTTGTAAGGCGAGTGTTTGTCCAGAGTCTATTGTTAGGAAGGGTACCGGAGCTCGACGCCGGATACACGAGTAGGACCCTGTAAGAAACATTTCTAGGAACTTGTTTAGAGTCACCAATGAAATACCTAATAAAAGACCCGTGTTGACGTCTTCCGAAACACGAAAGAGTACGAAGAGAGTTCTTGTTATTCGAGGAATTGTTAAAAGGTCGGTCGAGTTGGCTTCTTTCCTTTTTTGTTCAGTCTTAGTGTTCTGGATTGAGGATGTAGGGCTCTGGCACGGACACCCTGCTCCTCTCCCCCAACCCCGGCACGGAGGTAAAACAGTCATTGCGGATTGCGCGGAGGGCTGTTTATGTGAAAATTTAAGGAATCAAGAATAAAGATTATGTCATTTATAACTATCTATCTTGAGTGTATGTTTTCCAGAAACTCCCCAGACCACCTCGCACCCCCCGTACACTTCTGGTGCTCCGTTGACCCTCGACGACCAAGGGGCCGTCACGCGCGGAACCGACCCGACCCTCGGCACGGTCAACTACGGGGGTCACCTCGCCCCAGGCGGAGGGAGGGTCTTTAGTCGACTGGTCTCGTACTGGTCTCCCGTATGGCCTAGGTGGTCTCCGCGGCGACGGACGCGAGGGTCCGGCGCCCACTTTTTCTTTTGTACCGGAGCGAACCGGGCCTCGCTTCTCCACCGGGGCTCGTTTCTCCACCAGGGCTCGCTTCTCCACCGGGTCTCACTTCTCCACCGGACCTCGCTCCTTTACCGACGTCGGCCCGAGTCATACTGGCAGTGGGTGTCGTTACTCTTCGTTTCAGAAGTTCAATGGGGTGTTCTTCCGTTATCACTCGGTCAACAGGTTCTAGACCGGGTCCAACAACTTCTCCGATGTCCTCAAGGTGACGGAAAAGTCTTTGAGTATAAATTCCCTTTTAGAGACTTCCTTTACCTCTACGGTAACAGTCGTGAACCTTATGTTTTACCAACGGCCCAATACAATTAACCCTTTTTCTTGTCAGGTCTCCTTCTTCGACTTGATTTCTTCGACTTTCTAAACCTCTTTAGACACCTCTTCTATCGACTGGTCGACCTTCTTGACTTATTTCTGGAACGACCTTAGGTCGTCCCAAAAGACCGGTTCCTAAACGTTTGACTTCGAGAGACGTTTGAGCTATCCTCTCATTTTCGGTGCTAGCTCGTCAAATACTTCTAGAACCTCCTCTAACTGTGTGATTAAGACGGTCTTTTAAAGTCTCTGTCATCTTACTTTTCCTTCCCAAACCACTCTTCCTAGGTCCGGAACGATCGACTCACACTGTGTCACCTCGTCTTGCAGACGGTCCTCTGTCGCTGACGTCAGGTGTTTGAACCGCGAGCGACTGACTCCACTCCGCCTCTTCCGGCACGGCGCGACTTCTCGTCGGGGCGGTCGAGACGGCAGAGACCTCGTCTTCAATGGACGGGAGGGGTCCCGACGGCCCCCGTTAACCGGGTAACGGAAAAGGAAGAGAATTTTGGGCGAGAGTCACTTGTTCACAACAGGCATGTTAGAACTCGGAGGACAGTCGAAGAGCAAGACAGAGACACCTAGACACGACAGGTCGTCGGGTGGAACAGACCTCTCACGGGGGTACTGGTTCAGAAGGGTCGACACCTGGAAGCCTACGAAAGAAACCCGACCACTCTTGAGAATACATAGGATTCCATCAAGAGTCAAATAACCGGAGTCTGGGTACTCCGGAAAAACACGAATACTAGGGTATTTGGACAGACACATTTGGTCTTCGTGGTCCTCGGGCACAGACCACTTCTTTCAGACCTTACCCACTCTTGTCCATCGGGCTCACAGAGAGTACACTGGACTAAGACTTTGTCGACCGACCAACACCCAAGTACTGGGATAGGAGTCGAGGGTCACTGGGACTAGTCGGTATCCAGTACTCTAGAGACCAAGTAAGGACCTCACCCCGAACATCAACTATATACCTGACGGAACGAGGGTTCGTGTAGAGATCTTCCAACCTTGGGTCTCAACTGATTCAGAGACGAACGTTGGTCCAGTCTGGGACCGAATGCTCCCCGTCACTCCCCGGTCTCACTTACGTCGTCCGTCCATCACTCCCGTCGGTATTTGGAGAGTCCTCAAGGAAGTCTCCGCAACAATGCTCGGTAGGGGAAGACTCTAGATGTAAAAGAAGTTCAATGAAACTCCAACAAAGACAAAACACCAGGAAAGGGGGAAATAAACAATAAATTTTTTATTTCGTCAAATATATGTGTGGTCGTTCGTCTTTTTTTTTTTTCCAGAAACTCCATGGACTCATATTCCTAGGACTCTACTATCGTAAACTCTAGACGACAGAATTCATAATCCGTCTCAAACCCTCATCTCTTGTACTCACTTCTCATCAAACATTTCTACTATATAGACTCTGCCGTTGAGTTCCTGAGTACCAGAATCGTTGTATTATAAACTTCTTACTTGGGTCTTCTAGAACCAAAGTAGTCACTGTCTTAAGATCTCGACATACTCCGTAACCACATGTCGAACGTTGATCTAACAGGGTCCAAGTTTAGGATCGAGATGATAATCCAACCACGTTTGTATTAACGCCAAAGTCTGACACTTAGTAATATTGATCCGACTTTGTGTTTAGAAATAATTAGTTTTATCCTTGGTAATGTTAGGTGTGTAAAAACGGTTATTCTTTTTCCAAAACAAATAAGGACATCGTATTTTTAGGTACGAAACGCAAAACTTTTTGAGAACCTTCAAAAAGGTGGACGACCAACACCTTCACAAAAGGGCCCTTTTTCAACTCTACGGACTTCTTCACCATCTACTAAATACTCCTGTCCACTTATACCGTCTACTCCGTTTGGAAACATCGAGTTAATTAAGAAGTCGAAAACTTCGTAATCGACACACTATACGCCAGTCCGGAACAGTACCTCTTAACCCGAGAAAGACAACTGGTCAAGACCGACGTCCGGAACGTCAAAAACCACGTAGAGTAACTAAACAACTCGGATGAAGAGTCTACATTACGAAAACGGGACTAAGTCTTTCGACATCTCCTAATCTGACCGTCCTCTGGTGATTCAAACCGAAACCCTCTTCGAAACCTCGAAAAACCAAGTTGGTGACAGCGGTCAACAACATATTTTAGGTGCAAAACAACGTGTAGTGTTAGGCTAACTCTTTACCAAGTAACAACACATCTTATTCTCTTCTACTGTGAAGTTTTGACACTAAGAAAAAAAAAATTAAAAGACAGTCGAGTACTCCGTGGGTGAATGGCTCGAAAAAGTAGAAAGGTTAAACGTAGTGTACGACTTACTGACATCTTTCGACCTGTGACTTCAGAAGCCGTTGAAGAACACATCAACATTCTCCTAGTCGAAGCTACTACCGAAAGTCAACCAGCGACAGTCGAAGCCTACGAAGACTACCGACCGGTGGTGTGAGGAGTAGAAGTCACGAGAGCAGAGGAAGCGTTTTGAAGAACTCGGTGGCGATGTGACATACGAGTAATCGTCCAGGGGTTCGGTTTACACAACAACTACAACTCTCAACAGAAGGGACGAAATGTTGGGTAAAACTTGAACTTATTCTTTTAGCGAACTTAAACGAAAAACAGATTGTAGAAAAAGTATCAGATTTTATTTATATTTTATGTATCTTTCATTACAGTTTTCGTTTTTTTTTTCCGTTCTTTACCCATAATTTTACTACATATTGTATTAGTGTAAATAAATTCTTATATAACGTTATAGTTTGTCGTTTAAAGTTGTTACGACTTTGACGTCAATGAAAACGTGGTTGGATTATGATTGGTTCATACACACTGAAACCCGTTCAATGAATTTACATTCTCGGAGTCAAAGGAGTAGTTTTCATTTGTCTCCTATCACAGATGAAGTACCCGACGATACTCTTAATTTAACTCTATTATGTTCCTTTAATAACATACTACCGACTTCGTGTCTGAAAACCTAGTCTAAACTCAATTTTAGAGTCAACACGGTGATCATGGACACTAGATCCGTTCACTGAGAGACTGGGAAGGAAAGAAATACATACCTCTTATCATCATAAATAAATGTCCTCAACACTCCTAATTTACCGTAGTACCTACACTTCCCGGACGGCCAACCACTCACGAGTCTCGCACAATCGACAACCCACGGACGTCTCACACCGTCTATCCGTAGTCGTGTCAAAACAACAATGACGGTGGACAAACTCCAAACGAGAGTAAAACGAGATCAATTACAGTGATTCTAGTATGTCAAAAATGGAAATTCAAACCCGAAAGGACCACCGAGTCACCACTTCTTAGACGGACGGTTAAGTCCTCTACACCCAAACCAGGGACCCAACCTTTCAGAGGTCTCTTCCTTTACCGTTGGATGGGGTCCTGACATCGGACAAGGGTACCTGTCTCCTTGGACCGTCCGATGTCAGGTACCCCAACGTTTTCTCATCCTGTGCTGAATCGTTAATTTGTTGTTGTAAGTGACTCGTGGACGATAAACGGTCCGAGACTTTTATATTTTGATAAATTTTACATTCACGTTCCTAGGATATCATCTCATCCACTTACTCTACATTTTTTTTTAATTCCACCCCAATTTCTCCGTTGTAATCTTTATGGAAGTTCTAAGTCTTATCGAGTTTCGTCCTTTAATATCTGAGGACACAACCACTCCTTATCCCTTCCTCAGGATTTAATTATAAACATTTTTCTTTCCAAACATCACACTAATGTGACAACACTCTAAAGACAAACGTGTGGGGGAGGGCGGGGGCATCCAATTCTAGGTTCTAGTACATGTATAAAGGACGCATAAGAAAAAAGGGTCGTGGACTGTCTCACTAACTTTGTCTTCGTCTTCCACGAATCATTTATGAACAACTTACCTACTAAGACATTTCTTTCGAAGGAATTCCTTCGTACTAAGTCGACATAACTTAACGGAAAAATTTTTTTAAAAAAACTCAAAAGAAACTTTTGGACTAAAACTCAAACTTCCTTTCTTACAAATCTGGTGACATAATCACATTGTACGATACCTACAGGTCTGTGTCCTGCGACCCTCTATTGTTAACCTGACTATTTACGACTCATTTACACACCACACGTCTCCTTTCTCCTCACCTAAACACGGAAACAACCCTTCCCGAATGTCCCCGAGACTACAATTGAACTCAACGACACTTCCCCTACTCATCCTCAAAGCTCACTTTCAACCACTTTCCTAATCCTACATAGTAACTTTCTAAGAGAAGCTTCTTCCATACGAAACTAGTTGAAGCCTGAACTATCTTACTACGTACACATTCACCGACTTCTACTCACTCTTTTATCACCGGATTTAGATCCAACATTTCCTGAAACTACAATCCCAAAATTGATTGATCCATCCGTCTTTCCCGGTACAATCTAAAAATTCGTCCTCTCAATGTACCCGTCCGTAGTTAGTCCTTCTATGTCTCTTCCAACAAATTTTCAACATCGACTATTTACTCCCACACTTAATTGAAATTGTCGACACTTTTACCTTTTCTGTCCAAATCTTCAGGACTTCTCCATTTGTAGTCTTTTTAAACAATTGTGGATCACTTTTAAACCTAACCTTTTTCATTTAACCGTGGTTCCGACCACCGTGATGGAAAACATATAAGGGATTGAATATCAAGAAACTCCTCGGACTAGTTATTTATTTTCCTAGAAAGAAACTCTTTACTCAGACAAAGAGGAAAAAAGGGAACAGACGGAAAGGAGACGGGATGAGTGAAAAAGAAACATAAAGACTTTCTTCATTTTACGGTTCTTACCTCCTCTTTTACATTGTTTGTTCTTTTCCTTTTCTTGAATGACAAAACAAAACAGTCAATTCTAACCGACATTAAACTTGAACCAATAAACATCACTATACCTACTTGGATCTTATACAGTATGTCTCACTTCATTCAGTCTTTCTCTTTTTGTTTATGTATAATTGTGCATACACACACATATATATATATACACATATATATATATGCCTTAGATCTTTATACCATGACTACTTGCATAAACGTCCTGTCCTTATCTTTGTGTCTGGATCCGTCACCTGAACACCTGCACCCCTTCTTCTATCACCCTGTGTGACTCTCTCGTCGCGAGTGTACGCATGTGCCGGCACACACTTTATCTGTCGATTACCCCTCAACGACACTCTGGGTCCTTCGACACGAGGTACAAGACACTACCGGATCCCTCACCCCGACCCCCGGGACCCTACCTCCGAGTTCTCCCTCCCCTATGTATATATGAATATAGACTAAGTACAACGACATGTCGTCTTTGACTACGTAATATTTCGTTAGTATGAGATTACTTTTTTATTTTCGTAACCGATACTGAGTTGGAATAAAGGGAACCCCCTTTTTAGACCGGTAATGTTAATTTAATAAATGGAAGTCTCACAGAAAATTGTTCAAAAATGTGTAACGACGTTATTTTAGAGTATTATTAAATAATTATAAAGGTTTATACTTGATCCATAATTTACAAAGAGGTCGACAGACGTCTTACAACAAACAACGTCTGAACACCTAGTAAGTAATGTCGAGTAATATATGTAGAGAAGTAAGAGAAGTTTAGATATTATCAAGACTGGGGTCGAACAACTTCCATCGTCTGGTCAATAGGACCTCTTTCAGGAAGTAACGTCGACGACGAAACCACAGTAGATCGGTCAACGAGACCCGAAGGGCCCATGGAGACGACCATTTCTTAGGCGGAAGTCACGTCCTCTGCAGTCAAACTAAGGACGCAGTCTTCAAGGGGACCTGCTCCCTATCCGATAGGTGAGGTCGCAAGAACCCGAAGGGACCCCTGACTTTGCCATTTCTTAGGCGGACGTAACGTCCTCTGGACCCAACCCTTCTAGGGAACCTTCTCCTTTACTGTTGGGTAAGGTCATAAGAACGGACCTTTAGGGGTACCTGTCTCCACGGACCGCCCCATGTCAGGTATCCCAGCGTTTCTCAGCCAGCACTGATTCGTGTCGTGTCGGTCAAGGAGGTCAAGACTTTTTCCATTTGTAATAACCACACGTAAAGTATAAGAGAGTCTAGTTTTCTGGGTGTCATAGACCAAGACGGGGAATGATCACAACTCTGCTAACTACTTCTCCATTATCAAATAAGGAGAGCACTTGTAAAAGATGGAATATTAGTTTTTTGTGGGACCCACCACCACAATGGAATCGTAATACGGTCACGGTCACTAAGTAGGGTTCCAAAATTGAGTCAAATATTCAGAGACAAAATCTTTCCGAGTGACTCTTAATACTTTACTACAACAAAAATAAGAAAGTATGAAGTAAACAACAGAAAGAAAACATTTTATCCTGAAAAAAAGTGGACCCGGTAAACTACTGACTTTATCTCATGGGTAACTTTCCTATCTGTGAATTTAGAAAAAGAAATCATGATTTAAAGAATCAAATTTTCGATGGAGTTTGCCACCGACGGAACGTCAATCCCAGGGGGGGCTGGGGAAGGAGAGAGGAGGAGGAAAGTGAAGAGACAATGGGAAAGAGGACACATACAAATTCGGTAAAGTATTTCAGAAATTATTACATTCGTATAGAAAGACTGACCATTTATTACAGGACGTAAAGAAATTCAATTTATTAATAAGATTCTATTACTTTTTGGTAAGGAGACTCCAGATCGAGTCCTTGTCTAAAATACGACGGTCCTAGTCATTACTACAAACCATAACCTAACCCCTTCAACTTCTACCTGATCAGACCCCAATATGTGTACGACTGAGACCGGATCGATAAAAAATTTTCAGAACATTAAAAGAAACCGTCAAAAGGTCAGTTAAAACCTTTGGAAAATGAGAAAAGTCTATCATTAGACGTCGCTGTATGACATAAAAGATCTCTCGTTCTAGACGAACAACTCAAGTTTCAGACCCCTTTTTAGGACTTAACAAACACAAGAATCCAGGAAAAATGATGGATCAAAGGTTATGATACAAGACAACCTGCGGTTATTTTTACCCACCTCAACGAATCACCCGTCTAAATGAAGAGATTTCCCGAACTAACAGGTCAAACGATGGTAAAAAATTTAAAAATAAATAAATAAATAAAAAATGGTAAAGAAAATAAGACAGTACAAGAAAAGTGTGAGAGTCCCTAAACCTTTTATTTCTAACACGGAGAAAGTTCAAATTTCACTACACGACAGAGAATTTAAAATTCTGTTGGGTAGTGTACAGAACTTTTGAGGCTTTCCCTCACCGACCGACGGATCCGTCTTTAGTACTGAGAACTACCTTACTGGGGTCCAGATCCTGGACCTAAAGTCTAAAGTCAAGCAATTATGAAAATAAATAAGAGACTTCGTACTAACTTGATACCTGTAACTAAGTGTGATTGATTCGAACGTACTCTAACCATTTAATCTGAAGACTTGAAAGTGATTCTTCAGTTTACTAATCATTGAACTTCCCTTGGGAGAATTGACAACCACCCTTACGTTTGACCATATCGGTGACACCTCTTGTTATACCTCTAAGGAATTTTTGGACTCTTATCTTGACAGTATACTTGGTTGTCAGAGTGACGACCCGTATGTGTGACTCCTTTGGTCTTAATTTTCTCTGTGTACATGGGTTCACAAGTAACGTCACGGTAAGTGTTATCGACCCTGTACCGTCGTTGGAACTACAGGTAACTGTCTACCTACTTATTCCTTCTACACCACGCATGTGTTACCTTATAACGAGTCGATATTTTTCCCTGTGTAGACTCAGTCAAAATTACTCCACCTACTTTACCCTCGGATAATATACTTCACCTCATTCAGTCTTTCTCTTTGTGGTTATGACATATAATTGTGTATGTATACCTTAAATTTTTCCGCCATTACTACTAGGATATACGTTCCATCGTTTTCTCTGTCTACATTTCTTGTCTGAAAATCTGATACCCTCTTCCTCTCCCACCCTACTTAACTCTCTTATCATGACTTTGTACATATAATGGTATACACTTTATCTACTGGTCACGTTCAAGTCACGTGCTTCGTCCCGTGAGTTTCGGTCACGAGACCCTGTTGGGTCTGTCTACCCAACCCCTCCCTCTCCCTCACCAAGTTCTACCCCCCTGTGCCGTGGGTACCGACTGAGTATAGCTACATACCGTTTTTGGTAGTGTTATAACATTTTATTAATAGGAGGTTAATTTCATATAATCAAATTTTTTTATCGAGTATCCTGGTTTTATGATCGGAATCGACTTTTCTCGTCGAATAGTAATTTAAGATAAACCTTTTCGGTCACTTCTAGTCTACCAACGAAACATTCATTTTAGATCAGTTTTGCACCGTAAACTCACTGGGTCATGAAACCGGTGGAGTACGTTTCTCAACTGAGTAACCTTTTCTGAGACTACGACCCTCCCTAACCCCCGTCCTCCCTTCCCCTGCTGTCTCCTACTCTACCGACCTACCGTAGTGACTGAGCTACCTGCACTCAGACTCACTTGAGGTCCTCAACCGCTTATCCCTCCGGACCGCACGACGCTAAGTACCCCAGCGTTTCTCAGCTTGTACTGACTCGTTGACTTGACTTGACTTGACTTCCTGAGAATTCCCTACAACAGTAATTCGAGACCAGCGGAAAGTGTTACAAAACAATAATGACCATATAAGTATGTTAAGTGTCACCCGTGAACGAAACGGTCGAACAGGAGATCCACCTTGTTCTTGTCAAGAACTGTCATATCGAGAAACAATCCATACAAAACATAATCAGATTTTTAAAGTCAGTAACATAAAGATAAGACCTCTTTAGTTGTACATCCTCTTGTCAAAATAATTGTTATAAATTGTTTTGTTTTTTGTCTATAAGACAAAGAACACGTCCACTAATCAGAGTGACAAATGAATGGAAGAAGTTTTTCCCTAATGAATGGAGAAGGACACAAAACCGATGTATCAGTTTTGGTAAAAACACAAACTTTTTATCGAGATCAAGAGTAGTTATGTCTTCGTCGTATTGTATTACTTTCATCGCTTTTTAATCGAGCAAAGGTTAAAAAATGACACATTTTATATGTACTGTATTTCAAATGGCACAATTGGTAAAATTCACATCGACAGTCACGAAATCTATGTAACTACTACGACACGTCGGGAGTGACAGTAGGAAGAAACATTGAGGAAAGAAAAACATTTTGATTTTGAAGTTTGGGTAAGTCGTCATTGAGGTAAACTCCATTCATTAACGACTGACCGAGTGAAATTGAAGTATACTGTCACCTAAAAAGAGGTCGAAACAAATCGACACATCTATAGGTCTCATCCACAAGTTAAGTCAACGAGCCAACACAGGCTGAGAAACGATGGGGGTACTTGACCTCGTGCGGTCCGAAAGGCCAGATAGTGGTAGAGGACCTCGAACGAGTCTGAGAACAGGTAGCTGAGCCACTACGGTAGGTTGGTAGAGTAGGAGACAGTAGGGGAAGAGGAGGACGGAAGTTAGAAAAGGTCGTAGTCCCAGAAAAGGTCACTCAGTCAAGAAGCGTAGTCCACTGGTTTCATAATCTCGAAGTCGAAGTCGTAGTCAGGACTTATAAGTCCTAACTAAAGGAAATCCTAACTAACCAAACTAGAGGAACGTCAGGCTCCCTGAGAGTTCTCAGAAGAGGTTGTGGTGTCAAGTTTTCGTAGTTAAGAGACCACGAGTCGAAAAAAATACCAGGTTGAGAGTGTAGGTATACACTGATGACCTTTCTGCCATCGAAACTAATCTACCTAGGAGCAACCGTTTCATTACAGAGACGAAAAATTATGCTTAAAATTTTATTGGTGTTCGTTTTAATTGTCATCAGGGTCATAGTCGAATCTATATTAAGAAGGTTAAACAGACTAAGAGTCTTTACAAAAAATGTGAATTAAACCAGTGTAATCTGGGTCTACTCCAAATATGTAACGAAGACTAACGACACGGAGTATTCAGCAAATTATAGTCAAAGAAAAAGGACAGTAAGTAAACAACTCCTTTAACCCGGAAGACAGTACATCTTGAAAGATAACAGACGTAGACCGACCCACATAAGAACACCGTAATAAAATCTCAATTCTTTTTTTAAAAAATGAGTATCATTTTATATGTATCGTTTTATATGACAGAATTATTAGTAAAATTCATACGTCAAGTCATCACAATTCATATAAGTGTAATAACACAGAATACAATGAAAATGGTATAAGGAGACAGAGGGAATGAACCACATTTGACCAAAAGGTCTAGATCTCTCCGAATAAACTTAAGTTCAAGTCAGAATATTGAAAAAAACCTACTTCCCCGTTCTCATATGCATCAAAACTGTATATTCAGATCAACAGGATTATGACTCTACCTAGGAACCCTACTCAAGAATATCGGACTAGATAAATTTAAAAAAGGTAACCCATAAAAAGTGGACTAAAGGCAATAATCGGTAATTACCAGTAGGTAAAAAAGTAATCTCCAACACTTTATCACCAAAAAGAGTAATACATTGAAAGACGTAAATGATCGATCTTAAGACAATTCTTGTAAAGGAGTTGATCAAAGACGGTCCTTACAACCTATTTACGAACTAAGAAAGGGAAATAAAAGATTGAAGTCCACTGTCCAAAAAAAAAAAAGTAGTCTCAAAACCTAAGTATGTCAAATTTTAACTGGCGTCAGAAGGAAAACAACAAGTCTAACAGAATAGAACCGGTCACCCTGGAGAAGTTCGATTGAGGATACGGGAAGTGTGTCGATCTCGTAGAAAGAATCACAGGTCCGAACTAATATAAAAAGATCAGGGTAAGAATTTTAGAAGGTAAAGAGATTCCTCAAGGATCAAACAAAACCACCCTTTAACACAAATCTCTAGCATTATACCTACAGATGAACATTTTTTATACAATAAAAGTCGATAAACTGAGAAAGTTTATAACTAACCAAAGAAAAGAGCTAAGTTGTCCGTACGGGTTTCTTTTTATGCTCGGGGGACTGGGAGCCTCCTACATGTGTTAATACAGGAGACTCCTTCGTCGTTTACCTTTCTTTAGAGTAACCCACCTCGAACTTTATTCACCATTCTGTATGTGCCGATTTAAACACCAAACCTTCAATTCTAGATCATTACGGTTATGTGTTCCCTTCGTTACGACATACAATGGTTACGACTAAACAGAATCTTTGACTTTACAAGTCATCTTTCTTGTACCAAACTCAGTTTTAAGTCTTAGGTAAGTAACGAATAAAAGAGTGACAGTCACAGGAAAATATTTTACTTCTACTATTATAGTTTCTACTTTACTTTTATCGTATACATCACTGATCATATGTTTCCAAACAAGACAAGGAAGTAAAAGACTACTGCATCCCATCCCTAAAAACACAATAGGACAATGTCCAAAGGTGACTCCACTCCTTACAGACAAGACGACATCTAAGACCCTATCTAAACAAAGAGGAATAAAAGACTTAAACACAAAGTCAGACTCAGAGACCCCTGTCGGAACAAGTCTTTGTGTTTTAGAACTTTCAAAGTCCTAAGGGAAGATGGAAATTACGTTCAGAAGTTTTTATACCGGTTCCCTGCACTAACGCAGAATTCCGTTGGTCCCAATTTCTTTAAAACACAAGTACAACAGGATTGTACGGAGGAGTACGAAAGGAAGATCAAAAAGAACTGAGAACGAAAGACTTTATTATAACTGGTTTAAAAGAAAAGAAATTGGACCGACAGGAACTATAAAAATCTTCACATTACGTTGTTTGTATGACTCATATACGATACACATTTTGTAAAAAGGTCCACGACATGATCCGCATACATTCTATATATCTACCCCCTTTTTTTTTCCAGACAAAGTAAGACTTCGAAAACCGTATAATGCCTCACTCTCCTTCCCTGATACGGTCACATTCATTGATTATCTGTTTTATATTGACAGTTCAGATTCATCTTTTCACGATATGTCTTTCGTTTTCCTTCATCACTATCATCGCAGAGAGGGAACAGTCGAGTTTTCAAGACTAATTAATGACTCATTTGGATTTGTGGGAGAAGACGTGGGTACCATCTCCAACCATGGATGTGCCCAGAGAGGACAAAAGGGAGAAGGTCAAAGACCTCACGACCACATCTCACCACCCTGTCACTTTAAAGAGAGAAAAAAACGGACAGGACAGTTTAAACTAAAAGAGACAGTCTCTCGCAAACTTCGTATCCGTTAATGGAGAGGTTGAAGGGGAAAATTAAAGACGTCCTAACCATAAATTGATATAAAAAGAAAAAAGTCAGACATAATCGTCAAAAACTTAATGTTCAGCAATCGAAGATCCTTTAAACCTATTAGATCTTTCACAAGTGAATCCAGTCACTCCAATATAGAGACTCCACTTCCCCTGAAAAGAGACAGACGAGTGAGATGAAGTACAACCCTTGAATAACCGTTAAAACTCAGTAACAAGAGACGAATGAGACTTGAAACCCTTCTTTAGACACATCTCTATCCTTACTTTTACTCTCTAAAAAGGAAGTTTTATCGTAAGAATTGTCAAAATAGAAATGGTTCACAACACCTCCTATTCGACAACTAACTTATCCACACCACCTTGTTCTGAAACATTAATTGTTTTGGTGATAGTCCTTCCAGTGAAATAGTACAATTATGTACTTGTATTTGACGTCACACATCTTTAAAAGTTCTGACTTAAGTAAAGTACGATTCTAATCCCAATAAAGTTCCGATCTCAATAGTACATATATGAGATCGTAAGGAATTCTAGGACACTATGTTTTAAGATCCCTAGACTCCAGTAACTTAAGACCTGGACTTTATTAGAGTATATAAAAAGACGAAGATCCCTCTACCCACCAATCTAGGAACACGGTAAACCTCCATCGGTCTAATAGGTTTACTGATAATCAGTAAATGAAAAAATTTCTTCCGGTAAAAAAATTACCATTTTACTTTGTGTCTATTTCTTTTGGGGTCTTCGTATAATCACTTAATAAAATTCCGGTCTTTGGATCATTATGGGTCCATTTCTTAATCTTCAAAATACTTTGCGTACACCGATGACTCGTCAACTTTACATGAATCTAATCAGGTCCCGAAGGGAGCCACCGAGTCACCATTTCTTGGGAGGACGGTCACGTTCCCGGTACCAAAGGTAGGAACCAAACCCTTCCAGAGTGTACGGAACCTTGTGGATTCGGGCATGTGGTGTCGATCACCCGGACACGAGATCTTTCGTACGAGACGTTGTCCTCTTCGGTGGCGTTACTTTTCGGAGACGAACGTCGTCGATCTCTTTCGGGTACACGTCGTTCCTTCTAGATTGTGTTGGTTTTGATTTATTTATTTAGACTTTTTCTTTTCTTCACAGGAATCAGGTTTGACTCTACATGAGATTCATATTTTGTATACGGACTAAAGTCTCTGAATGTTTTTTCTCTACATTTTGGGAAACAATTATTGAACTGTAATCACTTTATTATCTTCTAATTTATTTTATTATAAAATGTCAAATTTTTTTCCTTAATCTTCAAAAAGTGAAAAGGGTCTTGCGGAAGGTGCGGTGTCGGTTTGTGTTAGGGAAGGGGTGACGGGTTTTCATTGACAATGGGATTGAAAATATCATTACTGAAGAAAACAAAGGAATGTCAAAATTGTAGTCCAATGTATTCCGAACAGACCATCGAGTCTACCATTTCTTAGACGGACGTTACGCCCTCTGGATCCAAACTAGGGACACAACCTTTCTAAAGGACCTCCTCCCGTACCGCCATACCGTCATGTAGAGGTCATAAGAACGGACCTCTTAGGGGTACCTACTCCTCGGACCGCCCCAACGTGTCTCAACCTGTGTTGACTACTGATTTGTGTTCACAATTCTCAAATCACGAGAGGAAAAATAAACTATACAGAATTAAAAGTACAAGGGGTAGGTAGGAAAAGAAGTGTCAAATAGACAACTTGAAGAACAATGGGACGTCATACATAAGAGGACGTACGTCAAGCTTTACAAAAAGTAGGTATAATCGTTCATCCTACGTCTCTGAACTAGTTCTCAACCTAAATTCTGGGAACTGTCCTGACTTCTGACGCAATACACACACCATAATAAGAAAAAGAAATCCTCCGTGTATTCTATGTGTTCGGAAGAAAAGATGACTACAAGTCACGGATCTCGGTAATTAAGAAACTTCCAACGTTTTATCACTATTGAGAAAAAAAAAAAAAAATTAATCTACTCCACATATTCTCTATGAAAGGGAGTAGAATTTAAAAATAAAATAGAACCCGAAGGGTCCACCACGATCACCATTCCTTGGAAGGACGGTTACGTCCTCTGTGTTCTCTCCGAACTAGGACCCAATCCTTCTAGGGGACCTCCTCCCGTACCACTGGGTAAGGTCATAAGAACGGACCTCTTAGGGTACATGTCTCCTCGGACCGCTCGACGTCAGGTGTCCGAACGTTTCTCAGCCTGTACTGACTCACTGGATACCACGTGTGTCAACTAAATGAGGGAGTAAATGATTAACTAACGAGTTCCATATTTAAACATATCCTCTCCATCTTTTCTTACGGAGAAAGAAAGGAAAATAAACGTTTAAAAGCCCTATTGAACAACAGGAAACTTCCACTGGTTAGTCTAAAAATTTCAAAGTAAAAATTTCATAGGTCACCAAATTCTTAGACTGAAGGTTAAGTCCCTTAAGTCCAAACTAGGAACCAGGTCCTTGATTCTAGAGTGTACGACGTCCCGCTGATTCCGGAACGCGGTGTTGATGACTCGGCTACACGGGGTTGACCTCTTCGGGGGTACGGTGTCACTTGTTAGGACGTGCGGTGTCGACTCTGGGATGTCTCGGTTTTCATTAATTTCTTTATCTCACACAATGATTGATCATATAAACCCAAAGTTTGTGTACGGTACTCAACAGTAATAAGGAGAAATAAAACAACGAATTTTAACAGGACAAAACGGCATCCGAACTACCGTCAGTCTAAAAAAAAGTAATAAGTCAAGTCAAGTCAAAGGGTCAGTACAGGATGAGAAACACTGGGGTACCTGACGTCGTACGGACCGAAGAGGCAGGTAGTGGTTGAGGACCTCGAACGAGTCTGAGTGTGGGTAACTCAACCACTACGGTAGGTTGGTAGAGCAGGAGGAAGCAGGGGAAGCGGAAGACGAAAGTTAGAAAGGGTCGTTGTCCCAGGAAAGATTACTCAACCAAGAAGTATAGTCCACCGGACCTTGAAGTCGGAGTCGTAGTCAGGAAGATTACTTATAAGTCCTGACTAAAGGAAATCCTAACTGACCAAACTAGAACGTCAGGTTCCCTGAGAAACTCTCAGAAGAGGTTGGAGTGTCAAGTTTGCGTAGTTAAGAAACCCCGAGTCGAAAGACATATCAAATAATAATAAAAGAGAAAAAACGAATCTACGGGTTTCTTAAAAAATGGGAATTTCAATCATTAAAAATGAACTTATATAAAACCACAACCAACAAGATGAAACTATCAGAATACATATTATACGAGAAAGTCACACATCAAACTCAAAAAAGAGAAAATTAAAGTCCCTTCAAAGGAACTTTAATTTTATCGAATTTATCTAAATCACAAACAAGACTAAGGACAGAAGTGAAAAAGAAAGTCTCTCTAAATAAGAGACTTAAACTTATAAATGTATAAACAGAGTCTTAGTAAAAATTTCTGTTCTCATGTCATTCAAGTGAGGGAGTGACAACATGGTAAGGAAATGTACATGTCAGGCTGTGAGCACATTGGTGGTAGTGTTAATGTTATACCTCACTGAGGTAGTGACGTCCTTTGAAGTGGGACGAGGCAAAGTCCGTCTGAGAGGGCGGTGAAAGTCGGGGACGATTAATGACCCAGAATTAAAAAAGAAAAACTGATTTGACATAACCCAAGTATCGTGGGAACTACATTTCATGTTACATACTAGGAAGGTGAGAGTTGTAGGGGGTGGTCCCCCTACGTAAACAATGTAGGTACTTAGACGAAAGTGTGGGTTTCAAGCATCAAATGTAATCTCAAGTGAGAACGAAAACATGTAAAGACCCCAAATTCAAGTCAACGAGTCAGCACAGGCTTAGAAACGCTGGGGTACTTAACGTCGTGCGGTCAGGAGGGACAGGTAGTGGTTGAGGGTCTCAAGTGAGTCTCAGTGCAGGTAGCTCAGGTACTACGGTAGGTCGGTAGAGTAGGACCCAGCAGGGGAAGAGGAGGACGGGGGTTAGGGAGGGTCGTAGTCTCAGAAAGGGTTACTCAGTTGAGAAGCGTACTCCACCGGTATCATAACCTCAAAGTCAAAATCGTAGTAAGGAAGGTTTCTTTAGGGTCCCAACTAGAGGAAGTCTTACCTGACCAACCTAGAGGAACGTCAGCTTCCCTGAGATTTCAGAAGAGGTTGTGGTGTCAAGTTTTCGTAGTTACGAAGCCACTAGTCGGAAGAAGTGTCAGGTTGAGAGTGTAGGTATGTACTGGTGACCTTTTTGGTATCGGAACTGATCTACCCGGAATCAACCGTTTCATTACAGAGACGAAAACTTATACGATAGATCCAACAGTATTGAAAGGAAGGTTCCTCATTCGTAGAAAATTAAAGTACCGACGTCAGTGGTAGACGTCACTAAAACCTCGGGTTTTTTTATTTCAGACTGTGACAAAGGTGACAAAGGGGTAGACAAACGGCACTTCACTACCCTAGTCTACGGTACTAGAAACAAAAGACTTACAACTCGAAATTCGGTTGAAAAGGTGAGAGGAGAAAGTGAAAGTAGTTCTCCGAAAAATCGAGGAAAAGTGAAAGACGGTATTCCCACCACAGTAGACGTATAGACTCCAATAACTATAAAGAGGGTCGTTAGAACTAAGGTCGAACACGAAGAAGGTCAGGTCGCAAAGAGTACCACATGAGACGTATCTTCAATTTATTCGTCCCACTGTTATATGTCGGAACTACATGAGGAAAAGGATAAACCTTGGTCAGACAACAAGGTACAGGTCAAGATTGACAACGAAGGACTGGACGTATGTCCAAAGAGTTCTCCGTCCAGTCCACCAGACCATAAGGGTAGATAAAGTCTTAAAAGGTGTCAACTATCACTAGGTGTGACAGTTTCTGAAACCGTATCAGTTATTTCGTCTTTATCTACAAAAAGACTTTGAGAGAACGAAAAAGCTACTAGGTCGCCTACAACCGTTAAACTAGAGACCAAGGAGACGGAAAAGATTTTGGTCGAACTTGTAGTCCTTCAAGCGTCAAGTACATAACGACTTCGGACCGAACCTCTTAAAACTCGTAATGAAATGATCGAACACTCTACTCACGTTAACACACCATCAAACTCGCAAGAAACCGTAACGGAAAGAAACTCTAACCTTACTTTTGACTGGAAAAGGTCAGAACACCGGTGACGACTCAAAAGGTTTAAACGACCGTATAACTTACGTCGTGAAACTGTTGTAGTAGAAAGTCCTAAACTTTACCGAGTTGACCTTAAGGTAGTGGAGGTGATCGAAACAACCATCACTACGAAAGATTCCGGGTGAACTGAAGTGTAAGGTCCTACAAACCGAGATCTACTCACTAGTGTGGTAGCACTAATAGGCCCAGCACTTCTAGAAAAAACATGTCAAGAAGACACATAAGAACGGTGGATAAGAATTATAGAAGACGAAGGCAATCCAGGTATGGTAAAGACAGGAAATAGCTCGGGTAGAAACGTACTTTACAAGGGAACCATAGAGATTAAAAGAACTTCTCTAGAGATCAGAAAGGGTAAGACAACAAAAGGAGATAAAGAAACGTAACTAGCGACTCCTTCCGAAAGAATAGAGAAGAACGATAAAAAACCTTGAGACGTAAGTCTACGAAAATAGAAAGGAAAAGAGGAAACGAAAAGCGAAGAGAAGAAAAGTGTCGATAAACATTCGGGAGGGGTCTATCGGTAAAACGAAAAAACGTAAAGAAAAGGTACCCCTACCAAAACTAGGGACAGAGGACATGTCACAGTGCTTGGAGTAAGGTATTGAGTAGTCCATGAGAATAGATAGTCTAGATCCGGGAATTTAGATAAAGAGTGAAGGTGACATATTAATATTCCCTAAACTAACTCCAGTATGGACTTACCAGACCACCAAAAGGGATGAAAGAAGTTAAATTCAGACTTAAACCGTTATTTCTCAAGTACTAGACTCGGTGTCAGTCGAGGACCAGAACAAAAACGACTGACATATCTCGAAGAGGTAGAAACCGACGTTTCTGATATTAGTCAGACTAAAGACACAACTGGTACACCACTACAGGTCAGAAGAGAACACCACAACCTTCTCCCACAAAAAACCCCAAATCTGTTTATATATTACTGTACATAGGTAGGTGGTGACAGTATAGTATGTTTCATCAAATTGACGGGGTCTTCAGGAGACACGAAAGGGACAAGTAAGGATGAAGTGAGAGGGACTTGGGGACTAGAAAAATGAGAACGGTAACAAAACGGAAAAGATAGGAACCCTAGTTTGTCACACATCTGAGAATCTAACCCAACAAACTGAATCATTATACGTAAATTCAAGGAGGTACACAAAAGTACCGAACTATGGAGTATATAAAAATCACGATTCACTATAAGGTAACAGATCTATATAGTGTCAAATAGGTAAGTGGATGACTTCCTGTAGTACTAATAGAGGTTCAAAACCGTTAATACTCATTTCGACGACGTCTACAGTCCAAAAACACACATACTACATCCAAAAGTTGAGGACCCATTTACCGTTCCGCGTACTACCACTCTTACAAATTAAAAAAATTTTTTTACGGTCTGAGAAGGTTTTACCGACATAATAAACCGTAAAGGTGATCTTTACTTACTCTCAAGGATAACGAAATGTAGGAGAGGTCGTAAACTATAACAAGACCCAAAACAGGTAATATTACCCATACATATCACCATAGAGTCACAATAAAATTAAAAGTAAAGGGACTACTATTTACTAATTCTCGCAGAAAAGTGTATGCATAAATGATACCTGTATGGAAGTAACCGTTCCACAGACAAGTCCAGGGGGGGGGAAAAATAAAAATCTAAAAAAAATTTTTTTAATAAAAATTGACCTCCTATTAACGAAATGTTATAACACAACCAGAGACGGTATGTAGTCGTACTTAGTCGGTATCCATATATATGTAGGAGGAGAACTTGGAGGGAGGGAGGAGGGTGGGGTAGGACGGGGACGTAGTATGTCGTTTAAAGGTAACCGACAGACAAAATGTAATACCATTATATACACAAAAGTATGACATGAGATTTAAGCAGGGCGGGAGAGGAAGGAGGTGACTCAAGCATTCACAAAAGAGACAGACGTCAGGAAACGACGGGACGTTTATCCAAGTAGTCATGGTAGAAATAATCTAAGGTCTATATATATGTAATTACATGTTATGAGAAAGACAGAAGTGAGATATATTATTCATGATCTAAGTCAGTAATCCTGACTAAGTTTACACAAGAAACGACACCGACTCATTTTACAGTAAATTAAATCTACTGGTAATGTAATGATGACATCCGTTCCTAGGGAATCTTCTTTACCTCATCGGAAGTAACAGTTGTCTTCTCAGACTTTACGTCAAAACCCCATGTCAGAGTTTTTACTGTCTTACTAGGACAAGTAAATGTTCCGTTTGGTAAGTTATAGTGTCATTAGCTTCAGATACGGGGTTGGTGATTACGACTTCGACCTCAACTTACCTAGATACTTCTTGATGTTCTGGAGGATCTTGATTGTGGTTTTTTTATTCTACAGGAAAAGTAGTGTCCCCTGATCTTACGTTTTCATCCTTCAGTTCTCTATGGACCTCATTGACCGCTTAAACCGGAAACTCATGGTTTACTCCGTCCGTTCCCGAGTATCAAAACGGTTCTCTTGTCTGACAAGTATCGTCTATGGGAGAACGTTGTTATGTTCTTTGTTGAGATACGCACCTGTAGTGGTCTACCAGGTACGGTTTTAGTCTAACGAATGTATAAAACGTCAACTTCTACCTCTTGGAGATATGTCAGTCGTTTTTATTCTGGACCTCGACTGACACCGAGTCTAGTACTTGAGGAATAACGGTTTAAGTCTGAATTCAACTTCTTTCATCCCTTTTGGTATTCTGGTAAGTCCATACTGGATTTAGTTCAGTAAACACTAATATGTCACCTTCACTGTTTATTTAAGTTCCCTAATCTAGACTATCTCCCGGACTTCTTTATGTCTATCACCAAACATCGTAACATGTCCTCGACCACTAATTCTGGTAGGAGTTCTCTTTCTCGACGTTTGTCCGTTTTACCAAGAGACTCCTCCCGAATGTTTATCGACTCTTCTCTTCTCTTCGTTTTCCGTTTCCTCTTTTCCTTTCTATATAGGTAGACTTACGTCTCAAGGCTTCTTATCGTTCCTCTCTATTCTTTCGGAAGGAGTCACTAGTCACGTTTCTTCATCTCCTTTTGTTATCTTACCCTTTCTGAGCTCTAGCGATGTCCTTTTAATCTCTACCGTTCCCTTATAAAGTACACTTCTACCCGAGTCATTTCCTGTCTTTGCCATACCTGGATTGTCTTCACCTTCTATAATTCTCCACCGTTCCTATGTGTCTTCTTGACATGTCTTTTCTAGACTTACTGTGCCTATTGGTACTACCACACCAGTGAGTGGATCTCGGTCCGTAGGACCTCATGTTTCAGTTTACCCGAAATCCTTCGTCCTTCGTAGTGATACTTGTTTCGATCACCTCCACTACTTTAAAGTCGCCTCTATAAAGTTTAGGATTTCCTACTACGACACTTTCACGATGTGAGTTGTACGGTCGTTTAAACCTTTTAAACCTTCATCGGTGTCCTGACCCTTTCCAGTTCAAAGTAAGATCAGGGTTTCTTTCCGTTACGGTCTCTTACAATTTTGATGACGTATTAACGTGAGTAAAGTGTACGATCGTTTCATTACGATTTTTAAGAGGTTCGGTCCGAAATTGTCATCCATTTGACTCTTGAAGGTCTATACATTCGACCTTAATGTTTTCTGTCCTTGGTCTCTATTTTAACGGTTGTAGGTAACCTACTATCTTTTTAGTCTCTTAAGGTCGTTTTGTAGACGAAGTAACTGATGTGATTTCGGAAACTGACACACCTAGTGTTGTTTGACACCTTTTAAGAAGTTTTCTACCTTTATGGTCTGGTGGAATGAACGGAGGACTCTATAGACATGCGTCCAGTCCTTCGTTGTCAATCTTGGTATGTACTTTGTTCACCTGACCAAGGTTTAACCCTTTCCTTATACAGTTCCGACATATAACAGTGGGACGAATAAATTGAATATACGTCTCATGTAACACGTTTTACGACCCGACTTACTTCGAGTTCGACCTTAGTTCTAACGACCCTCTTTATAGTCATTGGAGTCTATACATCTACTGTGGTGGGAATACCGTCTTTCACTTCTCCTTGATTTCTCGGAGAATTACTTTCACTTTCTCCTCTCACTTTTTTGACCGAATTTTGAGTTGTAAGTCTTTGTTTCTAGTACCGTAGACCAGAGTAGTGAAGTACCGTCTATCTACCCCTTTGTCACCTTTGTCACTGTCTGATAAAAATCCCCGAGGTTTTAGTCACCTCGACCACTCACGTCAGTACTCTAATTTTGTACGAACGAGGAACCTTCCTTTCGATAGTGATTGGATTTCTCGTATAATTTTTCGTCTCTCTAATGAAACGACTGTTTCCAAGCATATCAGCTTTGATACCAAAAAGGTCATCAGTACATGTCAACCCCTTGACCTGGTATTACGACTCGCGACTTCTTAACTATGAAAACTTGACACCATAACCTCTTCTGAGAACTCTCAGGGAACCTGGTGTTCGTCTAGGTCGGTCAGGTAGGTTTTCCTTTAGTCAGTACTTATACGTAAACTTCCTGACTACGATTTCGACTTGGAAGTCATGAAACCGGTAGACTACACTTCATCACTTCACTTTAGCGAGTCAGCACAGGTTGTGAAACGCTGGGGTACCTGTCATCGGACGTGATCCGAGGAGGCAGGTACCCTAAAAGATCCGTTCTCACGACCTCACCCAATGGTAAAGAAAGAGGTCCCTTTTTGACAGATTAACCTTTTCTGGGACCATGACCCTTGCTAACTTCCGTCCTCCTCTTCCCCTGCTGTCTCCTATTTTACCGACCTACCGTAGTGGCTGAGCTACCTGTACTCGAACTTATTCGAGGTCCTCAACCACTACCTGTCCCTCCGGACCGCACGACGTTAAGGACCCCAGCGTTTCTCAGTCTGAGCCGACTCACTGACTTGACTTGACCTTTACAGTAACACAGATATATGGTGTCGTTGAAGAAATAGGTAAGCAGACAACTACTTGTAGATCCAACGAAGATACAAGAACAACAAAAAGTCAGTGATTCAATACAGACTGAGAAACACTAGGGTCCCTGACGTCGTACGGTCCGAAGGGACAGGAAGTGGCAGAGGACCTCAAACGAGTTTGAGTACAAGTAACTCAGTCATTACGGTAGGTTGGTAAAGTAGGAGACAGAGGGGGAAGAGAAGGACGGGAGTCAGAAAGGGTCCTAGTCTCAGAAAAGGTCACTCAGTCGACAAACGTAGTCCAGTGGTCATACCCTCGAAATTGAATTCCAAACGTACCCAGGAAGATTACTTATAAGTCCCAACTAAAGGAAATCCTCACTCACCAAACTAGAACGGCAGGTTCCCTGAGAGTTCTCAGAAGAGGTTGTGGTGTCAATCTTTCGGACTCAAGAAACCGCGAGTCGGAAGAAAAACCAGGACTATGACTCAGGTTCGAGTTAGACGAGTATCGTTCAGTCACTTTTAGTCTACTCCATAACCCTGGTCCTTCTACCGACGGATGACGGAGTTTTTTTGATAGTACAACCCCGGACCTATAGTCTAACAAAATACCTAGTCCCTACTCCCCTTCCCTCCTTTGTTTCATTTTTCTAGTAAAGTAAGGACGTTTATAGAGAATCTTACCGTTATGAGTCCATCCCCCTATATAATCAAAGTGAAAAAGTGTCAGTAAAGTACCCATCATACTTTACCTTATAACGGACAGTATAGTTGTTTCTACGGTGTAAATAGACACTAAGACCGGAGAGCTTAACACTTAAAGACGCCGTTCGGACATTCGTCTTTTACTTCCCACGGAGCACGGGTACGGAGTACCACTCGGTAAACGGCGTGTCTACTAAAGTCAACAGTGTCAGGAAGTGTACACCCGACCCAGTCCAATAGAAGGATTCCGCGTGGTAATACATACGAATTATTGTTTTGTCCAATTTCAGTGTCTTCGACAAGGTCACATTTAAGTTTTAATTGGGAAGGACCAATGTCAGGTTGAGATCATAGTAATACACTGACGACCTTTTTCGTACCGAAACTGCTAGGTCTGGAACAGTTGTTTCATTACAGAGAGGAAAAAATTATACGACAGATCCATACAGTCTCAAAAGGAAGGTTCCCGGTTCGCAAAAATTAAAGTACCGACGTCACTAAAACCTCGGGTTCTTTTATCAGACAGTAACACAGACAAAAAGAAGGACAGATAAAAGATACTTCACTACCCTGACCTACGGTACTAGAATCAAAAAACTTACAACTCAAAATTCGGTCGAAAAAGTGACAGGAGAAAGTGGAAGTGTTCTCCCATAAATCAAAGAGAAGGTACCGGATCGACATATATTATCACGACGTCGTTTGTAACCCTATGCACGGAGAGAAAGTAAATACCAAAAGACTCATACACGGACATCTCCCTAACAACCTAGTAGACCACACAAAATGAGGACCAAAAAATTTCCTTAGAGGTATGGCAAGAGGTATCACCGACATATTCAAATATAAGGGTGGTTGTCACGTTCTCCCAAAGGAAAAGAGGTGAGGGAGAACTCGTAAATAAGAAACATCTAAAAAACTACTACCGGTAAGAAACTAAACGTAAAATGATTATTATTCACTACAACTCGTAGAAAAGTACACAGACATACAGAAGAAACGTCTTTGCAGACAAATCCAGAAGTCGGGTAAAAAACTAACCCGACAACCAAAAGGTCTACAACTCGACATACTCGGAACATGTATAAGACCTCTAACTACTAATCAGTCAACAATGAAAACCTTAATAAAAGAGGGTAGGACTAGAAAATTAAAACAAATAACAAAGGAAACGTCTTTGAAAATTCAAATTAATTAAGGGTAAACAAATAAAAAAAAAAATAAAGGTAATGAGATCTTCCACCTAGGTTCTCCTAGAACGACACTACATACAGTCTCTTACATAACGGACACAAAAGGAGATTCTCTAAGTATCAAAGACCGAAATGTAGATCCAGAAATTAGGTAAAACGCAAATAAAAAGACATACCACAATCCTTCACAAGAACGAGGTAAGAAAATGGACATCGACAGGTCAAAAGGGTCGTGGAGAATAACTTCTCTGAAACGGGTACAAAATTAACTCAACAAAAAGACAACTCAAAATTCTCAAGAAACATATTTATCGTCGGGGAATAGTCGACATAGAAACGTTCACAAAAGAGGGTCAGACCGAACAGAAAGGTAAGAGGATTGTCAGAAGGTAACTCGTCTTCAATAAAATTACTTCAGGTCAAATAATAAAGAAAGTGTCTAACACGAAAACCATAATATACATCAGTAACCTCTTCTCACTTTGTCTCTGGTCTTTATCTGGGGGTATTTATGGTTATCTGGGTGTATTTATACATCAGTAACGTTTGAGTTTTAGTACATCCAAAAGAGGACACAACGAAAGGTCCTCAAAATACCAAAACACAAAATACAAATCAAGATACTAGGTAAAACTCAATCAAAAATACTTCCCACACTCCAATCTAAAAAAAAAAATTCAGGACCTACAAGGTCATAGAAAGTAACTCTAATGAAAAGAGATATCATAACGGGTACGAGGAAACAGTCTCTAGTCAACTGACATAAAAACACCCAGACAAAGACCCAAGAACAAGTTAGAAAACGGTTATGGTGTCAGAACTAATGACATTGAAGTATCATAACTTCAGTCCATCGTAGGTTTAAAATAAGAAGTCAAAATACAACCGATAAGACATAGAAAAAGAGGAAACATATTTGAAATCCTAATCAAACAGCATAGGTGTTTCATTGAATAAACCGTAAATCTTCAGAATAAATACAAGAAAATAGTAAAGAATTATGGAATGTCGAGTAAAACTTTAACATCCACTATCAAAAACCCAACACAAACCATATAAAAACAACAGATATCCCTCAAAAAGGACGAGGAATATATATACAAAAGGACAAGAAATATATACAAAAAGAATATATTAAAAATCTTGATATACTGTTGAAAATATCCTAAACTGGAATATTGAAGACAAGTAAAAATAAATTTAAATTAAAAATACTTGAAAATCCACACTAAGTCTTATCAAAAAGATTGAAATCTCGAGGAAGAGGACACAAAAAACAAACGTCTCGCAAGTGTTAACACCATTGCATAAAATAAAAGACTTCGAAAGACCAAGACAAGGGAAGAAAGTAAAAATAGACCTGAAAAAGGGGGAAATAAAGAAAATATGGACAGGATGAAATAAAATAAAGGTGAAAAAACTCGAAAAAAAAGAAAAAAGAGTCACACTCCGGAACCGACCAGTCAAACCTCTTTAAGACCCTGGGTCCGATGACACTTTACTTTAATAGAAGACGGTATAGTTATTTGTTCTTTACAGTGTCGTCAGACGTTAAAGCCCAGAGGTCTACACTCACTCCCGAGAGTTTTGTCTTGTGTCCCGTCAGGTCCTGTTCAACGGTGGAAAAGGGACGGGACACACCACTAACGACTCCGCGAATCGCCTTACCTCCGTCGTCGGTAGGGGTGAGGAATTCCACTTCCACTTGTTCCGTAATTCCTACATTCGTCAGTCCTTTGACCTAAACCGGCGTCTATCGACTCCATGTATACTGTCCTTACTTAAGTCACTCTTCGAACGTAGAAGGGAATGTCTCTCCTTATGGTTTAAGGAATTGACTCATAGACTCAAAGGAATGGAACGTCATCAGAAACTACAAGTCTGACGGACGAGAGAAACAACGTCTCTGACTTCACTTCACTAACTTCACTTCAGCTGCGAGTCAGCACAGGCTGAGAAACACTGGGGCACCTGATATCGGATGGTCCGGGGAGGCAGGTACCCTAAGAGGTCCGTTCTCACGACCTCACCCCACGGTAAAGGAAGAGGTCCCCTAGAAGCACTGGGCCCAGAGGGCGTAATCTCCGTCTGCGAAATTGGAGACTCGGTGGTCCCTTCGGATAAACAACGTTTGAAACAACGTTTGACTGAGGGGGAAGTCGAAGGAACCTCGTCAAAAGAACCCGATGTCTCTACGACGGATGGTCCTAACCTCAGGAATTGTAAGGGCGGCTATTTTATTGAGAGATGAAAAAGAAAAAGTCATTTGTGACGAAAGTCTGAATGTCACCTGTGATACCTCATTCACAGGGATTGAATAATGACTTAACGTCATTTGAGAAGGGTCAACACTATGACACCCACCCACTTTCACAGGAGAAATCTAGAGGTCTCGAAAGTCAGACACATCAGAGAGGAGAAACCACGAAACGGGACAGTGGACATCGGTGGAACCGTAGAAACCTGAGGGTCGTAGCAGAGAAGTCAAAAGCATTATAACGGTCCGAGGTAAACCGTTACGCGATGAGGAACATGGTGGAACCTTTGACAGCGTCACTTCACCTCGTCTGAATGTCCGAGTGGAACAAAAGGCAGAGTAGTCACTAGTGACAGGACACAACGGATAACAGACAGGTCACGGACTTTGTGTTATAGAGTATATAAACAGGCCAAAAAATCAACGAAATCCACCCTCCCATTTAGGTCAAGTACAATGAGATAGAACGACTTTTAGTTCAGAGAGTCAAAAAAAAGAGAAATTCTAACACAAACCATTGAGGTCATAGATTTAGAGGACCCGCAAGACAAAACAACAAAGAGAAAAAGAAGACAAAAAGTAAACAAACCAGACTATTAAAAATAATTTATTATCCTTAATATACAATTTACCATCTTATTAAACTACCAGACCTACCATAAGAGAAAGAATCCTCACTTAAAAGAAAAATCAAACAGTCTGTCAAGACATCCCTCACTGGAATTACATTAGTCCCTAAGTAAGTAGAGTAAATTTGAACCACAACCGTCATCAAAATTCTCAACTGAATGACGTCTCAGCGGGGATAAGGTAAATATCTACGGTCGACCTTAGAACTACCAATTGTCTTAGTTCAAGGAGTCACCAAGTTAAGGACAAAACGTAAGGGTCGACACATTCTCCTGAATTGCAACACGAGTTGTGAAGTGGGAGGACCGGGGTTGAAAGTAAAGCAGACGAACGAAGACGACGAACACTGAGTCACATAAGAAAACTTTCATTACACCACCCTACACAGAGGGAGTAATGAAGACATAAACGAAGGGAAAAGAGGTCCAAGAAACAGAGAGTATAGAACGACGGAGACATCAGGAGGTAAAGAAAACTTGAGTAAACACCACCAAAAGGAGAAAAAAATGAATCAAAAAGAAAACGGGTCACCCTAATAACCAGTCGTTGTTTACTGAGAGTTATCTCACAACCTTTACGAGAGTTTGCCACAACGTCCTTATTTTGTCTGTTAGCTTTTACCGAGGCGTTCCACCAGAAATGAAGACGTCTTCCCACACGACGTATGAGTCCGGACCCTCGTTCGTGTGGTTTACCCTTCAGACGAACCAGATAAGGATTCTACGTCTAAGGGAGGGGACCGAGGAGTATCTGACTCCTGGTGTCTCAAAATGTCAGAAAGTGTCTGTAACGGATTCAAAAAATCACCTGTTAACTATTGATAAAAGGGGTGCGAAAATCAAGAAACGTGTACAGGTCCTATTTCGGACGTTTGAATCGGACTGTTTTACAAGAATACTCCTTTCTCTCAGTCCTGAACTTTTCTCCTTTCCGAACTATGGCTCGGTGGTAAATCCTTAGAATAAGTGTTCGGCCGATATATGGAAAGACAAGTCGATAAGATTCTCACTTAGTGAAGAAATAAAAAATATGGAAGAGGAAACTATCTTTTCTGGTATTTCACTTTTCACTTCAGTGAGTCAACACAGGCTGAGAAACCCTGGGGTATCTGACATTGGGGTGGTCCGAGGAGGTGGGTACCTTAAAAGATCCGTTCTCATGACCTCACCCAACTTTAAAGGAAGAAGTCCCCTAGAAGGGTTGTGTCCCTAGTTTGGGTCCAGAGAGAGTAACGCCCACTTATGGTAGACTCGGTGGTCCCTTAGGGTCTTTTCTGGTATGGAAAGAATTTATTAACCTTTGTTTATGTCTACACATAATTAAACTTTTAAGACGAATTTCTTAGACGTCTATGGTTTGAAGAAAGGACAAAGAGTAAACCACCACCAGAATGACAAAAAAGTAACACACCCCATTGTGACCAATGGACATAAATCCATGTAGACATCGGGTCTTATTGACGAATAAGGTCCGAGAACTCCATCGTCACATCCCGTTCCTGTTATATGCCTGGTCTTGACGAGGGTCCTCGGAAGGTCCTTCATCTCGGAATTTAGACGTGAGGAACCATCAGTAATTTACTAGAATCTTGATCCACTGGACCGACATCCAACGTATAGTCAGAATTGATGAAACACTGTAAAAGGTCGTAAAACTTTTGAACTCAAATAGAACTTCAATTAGAGATAAGTCTGAATTGACAAAAGGTGACCTTTCACTATCTGGTACAGAGGGTTTAAGACTTAGTTTATGAAGACTAATTTCTTTTTTAAAAAATTTATAATAAAAACCCAGAAACTATTACACCATTGAAGTCTCAGACCATCGAAAGTAATACAATAGTCGAACACGTACGGGTGGGAGACCTGTTGGGACCACAGACGACATACCTTCAAGTATCACCCTTACCCCTTTGTCCTCTCCTCCCTCTGGGTCCATCTACGTCGTCTATGACTTACCACCGAGACTCCGGCAGTGATCTCAGTGAATATACAGTGAGTAAGTAAATAACTTTGAAACTACCGTGTCTTCTAAAGTCATTAGGTCGTCTGACATCCTTCTTTAAGGAAGTTCTTCCATGAATTAGTTTGGAACTATTTATGTTCCCTCTTTCGAACTTGACAAGCAGTAAAAATTCTAACAGAATTGGTCCTTAGTGTCTTTCGTAGGAATTTTATGGACTGAAATCTCAATTACTATAATCCTCTCTCACCTCAATTGTCGTAGAGTCCTTCTCCTCTGTACCTCTTATATTTCATGCTACCTTCAGAGACTAGGGGGACAATGTGAGGATCTTTAGTGTCCGTGCACTGGTAAGTTTATATCGAAATAATTAAAGAAAACGTAGGAAAATCTCAGGGAGACACATATATGTTTTATTCAAGAACAAGGTAGGGAATAAAAATTGAGTTTTCCACATCATGTAATATATGTTTGGACGTGACACGAAAGAAAATTACATTACACAAAATCTCTCTAAAGAATTGTACATATATCTATTGAGAGGACATACAAAATTTGAGGTATTATAAGACAGTGTACACATGACATTAAAGTCACAATGTCATGACTACAGACTGTTTGTCACGACATCATTTATATGAACATCCACTAAAACATAAAGACGATTATTTAGATATTCAGTTTCCCATATACGTAAATATTAAAACTGTCTATATTGCATTACTAACCTACCCTTCTTCTTATTTTGTTACTAAAGAATAAGAAAGTGATATCCTCAGTTCACATTTTCACTTCGTACGTCAATTTTGACATTTCTTAGATTCGAAATTACAAAACATCTTGAATCGAATTGATATCTCCCTAAAATCTTTTAGAAAACATCGTTTTCTTTTGTTTCAAACTTCCAGACATAAAGGTAATAAAAAAGTAAAAAAGAAAATAATTTAGTTTAAATTTGTTCGAAAGTCAGACAAAAGTAACGAAAAATATAATTGTATAATTACACTATGTTACCATCAGTACGATCCACTATCTTGAAACCAAAAAAATTTTTACTACGGCACAATGGTACACCATCTCGATGAATCACAATCAAGTCAAGTCAGTGAGACAACACAGGCGGAGAAACGTTGTGGTACCTGACATCGAGAATCACAATCTCGTGTCTGATTTTGCATTCAGGGGACTGAACTTGCGTAGTAAGAAAAGATGTAGTGTGACACCACCAGCAAAATAAAAGTTGATTGCAACAGTAGAAAGAGAGTTAAAAACACAAAAAGGATTATGAATCAAAAACAGAAGGGTAAGAGTTCAAGATCCGAAAAATGGAACTCGATATTAGAAAACGAATTTAGTATAGACAAATTAAACTTGTTCGACGTAGAAAGACAACGATAATCCTGTACTTAAGGAAGTGTCTTCTCAAGTCGCTACACATATATATGGAAGCGCTAACGTAAAAGGAAATACTTGACTTTAAAAACAATTGAGTTTACGAACCACGTAATTCAAGTAAAAGAGGGAGCGGTTAGGACGATAAAAATTTGATTCGTAATAATGACATAAATTAGACGGTTCACAAAAGGAATCGTGGGAAACACATAAAATTAGATCAGAGAAAGGAAGGAAAATTAGGTTAAACGTTTAGAATTTTGACTTAGAAGGAAAACATTCGAACGTCAAAGGGAACGATCTTCGGACTTTAGGATCAGAACTTGAAGTTGTCCTCAAAACTGACCTCTTTTTAAGTTTAATGGTGGCAAAGGTTAATATCAACTAAGAGTAATAAGGGACATCAGTACAAGACATATTGATGGACTTAATCGTTTATGACTTGACAATGAGAGTCTACCTTAGCAATCCAAGGATCGTTGGAGACCACCATTATAAAGACAGTCGACTACCATGTATTCGACAAACTACACACAAAGATAAATTTCTGTTGAATAAATTACATACAACAGTGAGTAATTGTAATTTGAGTACTGGTCGTTGTGACATTGAACACGGACTTCCTTCGAATAGATTCCGTATAGTATGTCGGAACACAAATCGTGATGTGAATCCCCGACAATAGTGAGTATTTCGTTTTTTACGTTTTTGACCGTCGTTTATCACTTTTTCTATTGAACATGAACAAGTGTAACACTCTAGTCACTGTTCTTTCTCATAACGGACAACCTGGAGTCGACCTTGGAACCCGTTGAGGTCAAAAATGATGAGACACGAATAAACACTTACCGATACTTTAACATTCTTAACTAAACCGTTAATCTTTATTTAAACTTCACTTCACTTTCAACGAGTCAACACAGGTAGAGAAACGTTGGGGTACCTCACCCATCGGAAAGGGAAGAGGTCCCCTAGAAGGGTTGGGTCCCAAACTTGGGTCCAGAGGGTGTAACGTCCACCTAAGAAATGGTCGACTCGGTGGTCTCTTCGGGCTCTTATGACCTCACCCATCGGATAGGGAAGAGGTCGTCTAGAAGGACTGGGTCATTAGCTTAGTCCCAGGAGAGGTAACGTCCGTCTAAGAAATGGTCGACTCGATAGTCCTTTCGGGTCCCTTATCCGTCTAAACGTTTATGTCTTAGGTCCTCATCACTTCTAGTTGACATTATGGACTAAGAAGATTTTATAATCTCAAAGTCAGCTCTAAAGAAGGAACTAACTAGAGTTAGACGTTTACCCTCCATCATTAAAGAGACATCTATTAGGATTAATATTGTGGGTATTTTCCACAGGAAAAGTAATATCCCATGCCCTTACGTTTTCATCCTTCAGTTCTTTGTGGATCTCATTGTCCGTTTAAACCGGAACCTCATACCTTACTTCGTTCCGTTTCCGATTATCTCAAGACGGTTCTCTTGCGTGACCAGTATCGTTTGTGGGAGAACGTTGTTGTGTTCTCTTCTGAGATGTGTACCTGTAGTGGTCTACCAGTTGTGTCTTTAGTCTAACTAATATAAGAAACGTCGGTTTCTACCTCTTCGAGGCATCTCAGTCGTTTTTGTTCTGGACTCGACTGACACCGAGTCTAGTACTTGAGGAATAACNTTACGTGACCAGTATCGTTTGTGGGAGAAGGTTGTTGTGTTCTCTTCTGAGATGTGTACCTGTAGTGGTCTACCAGTTGTGGCTTTAGTCTAACTAATATAAGAAACGTCGGTTTCTACCTCTTCGAGATATCTCAGTCGTTTTTGTTCTGGTCCTCGACTGACACCGAGTCTAGTACTTGAGGAATAACGGTTTAAGTCTGAATTTAACTTCTTTCATCCCTTTTGGTGATCTGGTAAGTCCATACTGGATTTAGTTTAGGGAATACTAATATGTCACCTTCACTCTTTATCTAAATTTCCTGATCTATACTATCTGTCTCACGGACTATTTGATACCTACCTCCAAGCACTGTAACATGTCCTCTGTCCCTAGTTCTGGTAGGGGTACCTTTTCTTTACGTTTTTTGGTTTTACCGACAGACCCCTCCGGAATGTTTATCGACACTTTTCTTCTCTTCGCTTTTCGTTTCCTCTTTTCCTTTCTATCTTCGTAGACTTACGTCTCAAGGTTTCCTATCGTTCTTCTCTCTTCTTTCGGAAGAAGTCGCTAGTTACGTTTCTTTATCTCCTTTTGTCATCTTACCCTTTCTGATCTCTAGAGAAGTTCTTTTAATCTCTATGGTTCCCTTGCGAAGTACGTTTCTACCCGAGCTATTTCCTGTCTTTACCATACCTGGATTGTCTTCGTCTTCTATAATTCTTCTCCACCGTTCTTATGTGTCTTCTTGACATGTTTTTTCTAAAAGTGCTGGGTCTATTAGTGTTCCCACACTAGTGAGTGGATCTCGGTCTGTAGGACCTTACACTTCAGTTCACCCGGAATCTTTCGTAGTGATGGTTGTTTCGATCACCTCCACTACCTTAAGGTCAACTTGATAAAGTTTAGGACTTTCTAAACCTTTTGAGTCGTCACCGGTGTCCTGACCTTTTCCAGTCAAAAGTAAGGTTAGGGTTTCTTTCCGTTACGGTTTCTTACGAGTTTGATGGCGTGTTAACGTCAGTAGAGTGTGCGATCATTTCATTACGAGTTTTAAGAGGTTCGGTCCGAAGTCGTTATGTACTTGGCACTTGAAGGTCTACAAGGTCGACCAAAAGCTTTTCCGTCTCCTTGGTCTCTAGTTTAACGATTGTAGACGACCTAGTAGCTATTTCTGTCTCAAGGTCTTTTTGTAGATAAAGACGAAATAACTGATACGGTTTCGGAAACTGTCACACCTAGTGGTATTTGAGACCTTTTAAGACTCTCTCTACCCTTATGGTCTGGTGGACTGTCCAAATTTTATACCAACATAAAAAAGGCATTACTTACACACAAAGGGAGAATCGGAACGGTCATGACCCATAATTAGAAGAATAAAACGATAAACGTAACTATCTTCACAAAATAAATCTAAACATAGAGAAAATAATGACTTCACTTGAAACATTTTACTGACTGGGAAACGAAAAATAACTAATTCAATGAACAAGAATAGACAACAAGTAAAAGGATAACGACTAACGATAAAACTAATACCTCGAGTGTATTTTTTTAGGGCTCCAACCCTTGAAACAGAATAATGGTAAGACAAAGGTGTGGTATGATCAGTGATTTGCAACCGACTTAAGTACCTACAACAGAGAAATCGACGGTTTGTACAACCGTTGAGGTGGTATATGTCAACTCGGAACTTGAACGGACAAACTTGCAGTATCCGGGTGAATCCACGTCTAAAAAAAGTTATTTACACATGATGTCATGATGTGGTAGATTCCAACCAACTTAGACTTGTCTTGACGTGCAATTCTCCTGACCGATATTCAATACACACCCCCTGAGGCGTAACAAGTTTCCAGTTGACATCTCCAATAGGGAAGTGAATGGATCCTGAGGAAAGTAAAAAAAGTCGTAAGAAAACATCAAGAATCATGTGAACCTAAGACGTGACAACAACAACAACAAAAAACCCCAGTCTAAACAGGGATTCACAATTGTATTCAAACTATCTATTAATTATACATTGACACCTATTAAGAAGTTCTCTACCCTTATGGTCCGGTGGAATGGACTCTTTGGACAAACGTCCAGTTCTTCGTTGTCAATCTTGGCCTGTTGCCTGACCAAGGTTTAACTCTCTCCTCATACAGTTCCGACATATAACAGTGGGAGGAATAAATTGAATATACGTCTCTAGTAGTACACTTTACGACCCGACTTACTTAGTGTTCGACCTTAGTTCTCACGGTCCTCTCTATGGTTTTTTGAGTCTATACGTCTACTATGGTGGGAGGGAATACCGTCTTTCACTTCTTCTTGATTTCTCGGAGAACTACTTCCACTTTCTCCTCTCACCTTTTCGGCCGAATGTTGAGTTGTAAGTCTTTTTGATTCTAGTACCGTAGGCCAGAGTAGTGCAGTACCGTTTATCTACCCCTTTGTCACCTTTGCTACTGTCTAAAAGAAAAGAACCCGAAGTTTTAGTGACGTCTACCACTGACGTCGGTACTTTAATTTTCTCCGAACAAGGAACCTTCTTTTCGATACTGGTTGAATCATTCGTATAATTTTTCGTCTCTGTAATGAAACGACTCTTTCCAGACAGATTAGTCTCGACACCAAAAAGGTCATCAGTGCATACCTACCCTCTCAACTTGGTATATTTTTCGACTCGTGGTCTCTTAACTACGACAACTTGACACCACAACCTCCTCTGAGAACTCTCAGGTAACCTGTCGCTCTTCTAGTTTGGTCAGTAAGGATTTCCTTTAGTTAGGACTTATAAGTAACCTTCCCCACTACCGACTTTAACTTCGGGGTCAGGAAACTGGTGGACTACGTTTCTCGACTGAGTAATCTTTTCTGGGACTACGACCCTTTCTAACTTCCGTCCTCCTTTTTCCCTACTGTCTCCTACTCTACCAACCTACCGTAGTGACTGAGGTACCTGTACTTAAACTCGTTCGCGACCCTCAACCATTACCTGTCCCTTCGGAACGACACGACATCAAGCACCCCAACGTTTTTCAACCCATACTGGATCGCTGACTTGACTTGACTTAACATTTACGACGTCAAAATTTTAAAGTTAAGGAGTAACAAGTAACGATCGTACGTCTATATGTCATCTATAAAAACATATAACTAGAAACGACATGTTGAAACGATTTCAGTGAATGACCATCGTAAAAATATCTAAGGTATCCTAAAAAAATGTATCTACTAAACTATAAACGTTTATTTCTAAAAATATAGACGGAAAATTTAAAAAGAACAGAACCTTATCGATCTTGGATGCTATATTACAACTTACCATCACCACTCTCATCTATATAAACGAAACAAAGACTGCAATCCCTTTCTTAAATAAAGAAATAGTGATTCGAAGAACATCCACGGGAAGTAGTTCTAACTCCTTCAAGAATCAAATGACTCGTAATTTTAAAAAAACACACACATATTCTCCTAAATAAAAATAATTTTAATTTTAAGAATATAAATATCTCCTATGTGCGCCAAATGTCAATAACATACTATAACCGATATTAGAGACACAACACGTCAGGTAGGAACACCGGAAAGTGTGTCTTCAAACACGGAGAGTGGGGTTATAACGGGAGGGAAGGGTGACCATCGAAGATCGAACAAGAGACTCAGACACTTACTTGGTGGAAAAATAATAATGTGATCAATACAAAAAAAATCTAGGGTGTATATTTACTATCACATGTCATAAACAGAAAGAGACAGACTGAATTGAGTGAATCGAGTCATGAGAGTTTTAGGTAGGTACAACAACGTTTACCGTCTTAAAGTAATTACCGGTTCGTCATAAAGTGATATATATATATATATATATAGGCAAGTAGATAACTACCTGTCAATCCAAAGAAGACATAGAATCGTCAACATTTATTACGACGATATTTGTAACCTTTCGTACATAGAAAACCTTAAGTACCAAAACAAAGAAAACCTATATATAGGTCCTTACCTTAAGACCCAGGACACCGTCAAGATATAAATATAAAAACTCTTTGGAGTATGCGAACAGGTGTCACGGATATAGTCAAATGTAAGTATGTCGTAACATCTTCCCATGGAAAACGAGGAGTAGGAACGGTTGTAAAGAATAAACACAAGAAAAGTCCCTATCGGTAAGACTGTCCACATTCCATAAAGTAACACCAAAACTAAATTCTTCTTTATTTACTTAATAAGACTTCTATCAATAGGGTAAAAGACTTTGTACTGTACTACCCCTTAAGTATTAAGTTATCAGTCAGTAAAAATTTTCCATTACTTATGACGACTGGAACTGTTATACGGGGAAGTAGAAAATTTAAACCGACTGAAAAAAGTAAAGTGTGATAAGGAATGATTAGTCTATTAAATCAATTAAAAGTTTATTTAGGTGAGTTTGGATAGAATAAAAAGGAAAATACGAGTCAGAAACAGGCTAATCTTTATAAACTCCCCGAAGGGACCACCAGGTGACCAATTCTGAGGTACAAAGGTTATGTACCTTGAGTCCAAGTCAGGGACCAACCCCTTGATTCGAGGTTGTACGTTACGTCATGTCACTTTTTTTTCTCTCGCTCTTTCGCTTTATAAACTTTACTTCTCATTTCTTCCATTTTACGTTCTGACATTCTGTACCCTTTCAACTCTGATCAGACTAATCTGTCGAAGGAAAATTTATGGGTTAGTTTAGGATGTAATTTTAAACGAAGGTTGACGAGACCAGACTTATAAATAAAGGGATTTAAGTATGTCGTAGGTTGATCAGGTAGGATTTCCTCTAGTCAGGACCTACAAGAAACCTGCCTTACTACGATTTCGACTTTGAGGTCATGAAACCGGTAGAGTACACTTCTCAACTGAGTAACCTTTTCTGAGACCACGACCCTCCCTAACCCCCGTCCTCCTCTTCCCCTACTGTCTCCTACTCTACTGACCTACCGTAGTGGCTGAGCTACCTGCACTCAAACTCACTTGAGACCCTCAACCACTACCTGTCCCTCCGGACCGTACGACGCTAAGTACCCCAAAGTTTATCAGCCTGCGCTGACTCACTGACTTGACTTGACTTGACTTACTATTCACTACAACTCGAAGAAAAGTACATGGACAACCGGTAGATATAAAGGAGAAAACTTTTGACAGATAAGTCAAGACGGGTAAAAAATTAGTCCAACCCCCAAAAAAATAAACCGACGTGACCCAGAAACGACGATGAGTGCTCGGAGGGGATCAACATCACCCATCCCCGACAAGAGGTGAACCACACACCCGACGACGAACACCACCGAAGGGTACAACGTCTCGTGTCAGACATCACGTGTGTCTGAAGTCATCAACACCAGGCACCCGAATCGACGGGGCTCCGTACACCTGAAGAGGGTCTGATCCCTAGTCTAGGTTCAGAGAACGTGGCCGTCCACTTAAGAAGTTGGTGAGTTGGTAGTCCCTTAAGGGCCAACCAACAAAACTATGACTCAACATACTCGACAACTTATACAACTACAATTACAATTATTATACAACCATCCAGCATTGTAAACGTTTACAAAGGAGGGTAGCTCATCCAACAGAAAAACAAACTAGTCACCAAAGGAAACGACACGTCTTCGATGAATTCAAATTAATCTAACGTAAACAAATAAAAACGAAAATAAATGAAACTCTGTTTAGGTTTTATTTTTTATAACAACACTAAATACAGTTTCTCACAAGACGGATATAAAAGGAGACCCTCAAAAAGTCATAGACCAGAATGTAAATCTAGAATTTAGGTAAAGCTCAAATAAAAACATGAACCGCAATTTCTTACAAGATTGAAGTGAATAAATGTACATCCAGAGATCAAAAGGGTCGTGGTAAATAACTTCTCTAACAGAAAAGAGACAACATATGCGAACTGTCTCTTCCGGAGGAAACAGTATCCAACTGGTACTCACAGTATCCAAGTGTATCGAACAGTACTCACAGTATCGAACAGTACTCACTGTATCGAACAGTACTCACAGTATCTAATTGTATCCAACAGTACTCACAGTATCTAACAGTACTCACAGTATCTAACTGTTTCCAACAGTACTCACACAATCCATTTTAGGTCCTGTGGTTTTTTCACAGATTGTCCGAAAAATTACCGTTTCGCGATGGCCCGCCCCAAGGGCCTGGTCTTGCTCCGTCCAGCTCCTTCAGGCGTGGGTCTGGTACAACCCCCACCGAAAATATGCAAGCAACTCTCCCTACCAGTCCGATCTACCCGCCCCCAAGCCTATCCAGCGGTCCGGCTCCACAGCGCCCGACTGTCCAGGAAGATACACCGACCCCACCCCGCCGAGATCGACCACTTCACACTACAGTAACCAGGGGCCTTAGACCCTCCGAGGAAGACAATCCCTGGAGGGGGCGGTCACCCTCGCTTCCTCCCCACCGGGTAGTACCGGGGACCCCAGGCCGGAATGTAAGACTGGGAAAACTATCCTATTCCCCGTGGCAATAACGAAGACCGATGAAGAACGACTTGACCCCGGAACGACCCCGACTCCCAGCACCGACCTAGGGCTACTGGAAATCCCCCGGAGTCCCACAGACCTGCCCCCGAACCTCATGCGCCGATGGTAGTTGTAGACAGGTCATCGGCAGACCCAATCGAGGGACTGGGAGGCCTTCTACTAGACTTTTTGTGTTCCAGAATAGCTGTCCTACTCCTTGTTCCGACGCTCCCCAGGCTCTTCACCCTCTTCGGTAAAACGGGTTCTGCTGAAAGTGGTAGGACTCTTTAACTTTGGCAGACTGAGTAGGTCAGGTTCAGACTACGAGAGAGAGTCGAGAGCCTGGAACAAGACTTGATAGGGGTTCCGTAATGCTTTTTTTTTAATCAGAAGGGAATCCTTGACTGTCCAAGGGGGAAAAAGTCGACAACCGTCCAGATCCCGGGAAGCTAAAACCTCTCGGTGACTACGGTCTCTCCAATAGACCCAAACATTACGGTAATCCCTTAGACGGTGGAACAAGTCCAGAGTTAACTCCAGACGTCTGTCGAGTATCATCTTCACACACCGACTAGGGTTAGGAGGACGGGGGTCAGGATTCCACCACTCATTTAAAGGAGGCCCCTCGTCCCCTCGACGTCGATTACGGCAGACCGCCGTCGCCCAACCCACCTAGACCAGAAGGTAACGGCCTCCCAAACCCCTATCCCCCCAGAGCAGAGCTCGACAGTGTCCGGTGACACCAATTAATCTATAGCAACCGGTCTTGTGTTCTCCGTAACCGACCCTCCATGTCATAGAGTCACCAGTTCCCGGGGTAACTGTTCCAATGAAGACACCGTAAAGCTCACTCTAAAACCCGGAGATGGGTAAAGGACCCCTAGGTAACCCGTTCCTTGCCAGCTCTAAAGTTCCCTTCTGTCTCGGTTGTACTCTCCAAACCGCTCCAAAGTCAGTCCCAGACCATCCACAGTAACTCCGGCCACTTTTAAACCCTACTTTTTAAATCCCCAAACTCGCGGACTACTTGGACCAGATCCTCAAACAACCCGAATACTACACCTAGTCTCCGAAGTCAACGGTTGAAAGACTCCAGGGTCAAACCTTGGTCACCGGACGATACCCCAGTCCCGGGACTTACGGTGTCACGACCGTATTCCGGAAAACGTCCTCCAGCGGTAATTGGGGTGGTATCAAACCGGAGTCAGGTTTGTCTTCTCTCCCTTATGTCGGGGTGGACAGTTGTCTTTTAACCTAATTTGTAAATGACCTGTACCGGAACGGGTGGTCTTGTTTTCTGGGTCAAATAGGGTGTAGTCAGAGAGGGTAGTCCTTCGAAGGTATTCGGAGAATAGGAATAGGTAATCTCCCGTCTTTCTTACTTTTGGTGTTAGTGTCTTTTGATTGGTTTGACTAGTGTACCTAATGTCGGAACAGATTGAGTCACTTACTCGGTACGGTGTATCTCGGTTGGTTCTGTCTGCCCAGTCCCACCTCTTAAGACTGTTTTATACCAGGTCACCTCTTCCCTTACCGTTTGGTGAAGTCGTAAGAACGGAACTCTTGGGGTCTTTGTCATACTTTACCGTTTTTCACCAACGTAAGTGGTGGTCTGACCTTACTACCCCTACTGTTCACTTGTACCCCTAAAGACTGTACAAAGTTTGCAATCGTCTCTAAAACTTTCTGTGACTCAGTCCCGGAAGAAAGAGGGTCCACCACGTACTAGTGGCTAGAGGCGAAAGTTTATTCAAACTCTTAATGAAGGGTTGGTGTTTTCTGGGACTGGACCCTTCCTTGTCTAGGTGTTGGGTAGACACTTATTCTGTCCACTTTGCTGAAACAGGAACGATCTTTTCCTAGTCAACGAACTCTATCGTTTACTGAACCGGAAATTTCATCAAACTCTGTTGAAGTTTAGAGGCATGTAAGACCTAATTTTCGTTCCACCTTATAGGACTCTACCGGTGTTTGCGTGACTTTTCGGACGAAGGTAAAGATCGTAGGATAGAAACACTTTTCCCCAAAAGACGTCACTGTCGTTGACTTTGTTCTAATGTCTCATCTGACCTGTGTTCGTCGTGTGCCACCCGTAGTGACAGAGGGTAGCAAGGTCTACCGTGGTAGATCAACGTCCTTTTGTTCGAGTCCTGAGGGTGACTAAGACGTAATACCGTTCGAAGATTGACCTGTACTTGTTGTCTGACCAAGGTCTAACCCTTTCCTTATGCAGTTCTGACATATAACAGTGGGACGAATAAATTGAATATACGTCTCTTACAGTACGCTTTACGACCCGACCTACTTCGTATTCGACCTTAGTTCTAATGGTCCTCTTTATAGTTATTGGATTCTGTACGTCTACTGAGGTGGGAATACCCTTTTTTTCTTTCGTTTCTCCTTGATTTATTTCTCGGAGAACTACTTCCATTTTATCCTCTCACTTTTTCGACCGAATTTTAAGTTGTAAGTCTTTTACTTCTACTACCATAGGTCAGGGTAGTGAAGTACCGTTTATCTACCCCTTTGTCACCTTTGTCACTGTCTGAAATAAAAACCCCCCAAGGTTTTAGTGACGTCTACCACTGAAGTCGTACTTTAATCTTCTACGAACGAGGAACCTTCTTTTCGATGTTGTTTGGATCAGTCGTATAATTTTTCGTCTCTGTAATGAAACGACTGTCTCAGGTAGATTATTTTCGATATCAAAAAGGTCATCAGTTCATGTCTATGCTCTCAACCTGGTTTTTCTTCCGACTCACGACTTCTTAACTACGAAAACTTGACATCACGACCTCTTCTGACAACTCTCAGGGAACCTGGCGTTCCTCTAGTTTTGTCAGTTAACATTTCCTTTAGTCAGGACTTATAAGTAACCTTCCTGACTACGACTTCGACTTTGAGGTCATGAAACCGGTTGACTACACTTCTTGACTGACTAACCTTTTCTGGGACTACGACCCCTTCTAACTTCCGTCCTTCTCTTCCCCTACTGTCTCCTACTCCACCAACCTACCGTAGTACCTGGATTACCTGTACTCAAATCGTTCAAGGTTCTCAACCACTACCTGTCCCTTCGGACCTCACGACGTTAGGTACTCCAGTGTTTCTCAACCTGTACTGACTCGCAGACTTGACTTGACTTTCTTTGGTTGTTCGGTAGATCAGTACCGTCGGTGAGACAGGGACGTATATGTCTATGTCGTACTGGTTAAGACAGCGAGACCACACATTAGTGAGAACTTATCAAGACGTCGACACTACAACCAACGGTTGTTTTCACGTGTATTGCATAGGAGTACGTGCATAGTGTGTCTGTTCGTGAAAACAGTTGCAGTCATCTGAAAGTTGGACCTAACGTATGTCGTCACTAGGAAAGATTGTTAGCACGACAAAGTAGGTAAGCAGACGAATACCACGATCGGATTTCCCTCGAGCACGGTGGAAAACTAGACGTCGTAGAAGATTTTCAAGTACTATTTACTTGAAATCGTCGTCAGTCCTAATTGAGAAGTGGTTATCATTTCCCGAAAATCAAAATCGTTACATCAATCGGTGATTCTTACTACGAGAGTCACGTCTGCGTAAACTACTGTACTACCGGAAGTCATTAACGAAGACAAAAAGTATAAAAGTACAAATAGAAAATTGAGATTTCGGAACAAAAAATTACGGCATACGAACCAGAGGTATACCACTTCGTCAAGAGTGTCGAAGTACCGAAGAACCTATTGACCAACGGTGTATAATGTATCTCACCGGAACCTCTTACACTTAGTGAATGACGTTACTTGGGGATTAAATTTATCCTGAGACCATAAATTTTATGTCGAAAGAAAAACAATCATCAGAACCTCAGAAGACGACAGAGTAGTAACCCAGAGAGCGCGACAAGTTTCTGCGAGAGGTCGTTACAAACACAAAATGAGTAAAACCGACCCTAATGAAACACCCGAATGGTATTAACTGACTCTATCATGCGTCAAGTCCTCTCTCCGTGTCTACCTTCACCATTTCTTCTATTGCCCGCCCGGTGAGTACCCGATTTCATCATAGCTTAAGACTGAATTTCGGACGGCGGTCTACGTCGACATATTAACTTCATACAGTTGAGTGAACGTCGGCATTTGGGACTGTGGTCCACGTCGAATTAACAGTGACCGGTGAGTGACCATCCCTAAACCATCCTCAGACGTTCGTTAACTAAATAATATCAGAGACACGTCAGTTTGGAGAGACGACTATTATTAGACATAAACGTCGACGAGGAGTCACGATCGTAGTGACGGAGTCGAGGTGGAGTCTGAGAGTGTTCCTCGAGTGTCACATCTAGGGAACGTACACGTCAATTGTCATCCCAAGTACGACGATACTCTGAGATCACGGTGACGACTAGACTATCCTCCACCCTGAGTCTGCCACCACAGTCGTTACCCCTCTCCAACATTTATGTCTACTTCGAAAGGAACGATGGGGTCGGTAAGTAGAGGACGACACGTTGGGTCAAGAATTGTCCGGTACCTCGTCACACTCCTAACCCCTAAGGATAGAATCTCCCTTACGAACGTCGAAAAGTGTCAATTCCTACTACGATCGTCCTCTCTTGGGTGTCAGAGACCTCTCTAAAAAAAACCAGTATTTACCTAAACTTAAAATAGTTTTCACAAAAACGTAGACAACTCTATTAGGATACTGAACATTTTTCTAAATAAGTAAGTAAATAAATAAAAACCGACACGACCCAGAAGTAACGACGTATGCCCGAAAGAGGTCAATTGACCCTCCCCCCAGACGAGAAGTGACACCACGACCCGAAGAGTGACGCCATCGACGAAAGTAACGTGTCCGAGGCCCCACACGCCCGAAGCGGCAAACGACAAGAGTCCGAGATCTCGTGTCCGAGACACCAACATCGTGTACAGCCCAGAAGGTCCTGGTCCCTTACAACGACATGAGAACTTTTCTTACAAATAAGAGGACGAAAGTTTACCTTACAAGATATACAAATAGTTGACGTAGTCAAACAGATTACACAGTAAGTTTCAGAAACAAAGGAATAACTAAAAGAGAGACTACGGAACAGTCAACAATGACAACCAAAGAGGAAAATACAGACAACTGTGTAATAACTGGTCCCCTCAAAAATGTCTTTAATTGCGGACACCGACCACTAACATTCACATACAACTGTACGAGTACAACCTCATTTATGGTTGTTCAAAAAAAACGTGAATTACATAAATAAACTTTGAAACAAGTACACAATGATTTCGGAAGATTATAAAACAATCGTACACTATCTGTCATGTCGTCCGTAGAGACGTCTCCTTGTCTTGTAGATAATGTTTGTGTGGTAAAGTGACGAAAGGGACCCTTCTCGTCTGAGAGGCGCAGGACCGTCCTAAGAAAAAATCAGGACACCCATAATAAAGGAGATCTTGTACAAGAAGATAAAATGGACTATCAATTGTTCCACCTAGAAACTTCCCCCGAGAAAAAGTTTACTCTTTAAAGAACTATACGGTAAAGACTATCAAAATGTCATTATTTGAACACAAGTATTATAAATCTTCCAACCTTGTTTTAGAATTACTTTGTTTTACACTTACTATTACTGTTGGTGTTCAACATATTACTTGGGAACTATTCAAAATTCAAGATTGTTGAAGTGTGTCACGACAATTAACATGGTGAGAGATTTTGATGATAATTGCGTGTCCATTGTTTTCTGTATAATTACACAGCAACCAGTTATGAGACAATCATAAACGCAATGCACAACTCCACGAGGATACAAATGTCAACAATATTTGTAAGGACCTAACTATGAAATTAGTAATACACCACAGGAAAAAACAGAAAAGATTGTCAGACATAAAATTTCCACCAAAAAAAAACATACTATTTTCATAATGACGAGACCGAAAGAAAACCAAAGGTAAAACGCATGTGAAGAAAAAAAGTAAGTTAGTGAAACACACAATAGTAATCAAGACTTTACTCACAGAACATCCATCATATAAATACCTATAACAAAGACGTAGGTAAGTAGGTGACAATAAAAAACCCACCTAGTAAATCAGGTAAATGTAATTCCATTAATAACTAAATATATATTAGTTAAAATGGTAAAACAGGTACCAAAACAACAAAAAATCCAGAAAAATGGGAAAATAAGAATTACTAACTACTGACAGAAATCACAACAAAGTCAATGAAGGAAAAAACACACAGATAGATAAATGTGAATCAAACGTCAATTGGTGCTCCAAAAACATATTGTCAGATGTAAACCGGGGTCATCGAGTCGTCATTCCTTAGACAACCTCTACGTCCCCTGTGTCCAAACTACGGATCTAGCCCTTCTAGGGGATCCTTTCCCTTACCGTTAGGTGAGGTCATAAGAACGACCCCTTTAGGGTATCTGTCTCCTCGGACCGTCCGATAAATCAGATACCCCAGGGACATTAAAAATTTTTATTAAAATTTCAGTAAAAATTTTATTTTTTACTTTTAAAAGTCAAAGACGACTTTTTAGTCGACTATCCTCTCTAAAAATTTTCAGTCTTTACCTATGACTAAAACAGGTTACGAAAGAAAAGACTCTGTTGTAAAGAATTTAATATAAAAATTTTACAAGTTGTTTGGATCGTAAAAGACAGTGTTTAGAATGAAGCAGTAATAGGGAAAATTACATAACAACCTAAACAAAAACAATTTAAGTGTAAATACAAGTACTCCTACAACAAAACATCAAAAGAACGGGATCACAACACGCCAAAACCATAGTCCCACGACAACTGGAGTATTGCTCATCCTCTCACAGGAAAAGTCCAAAGACCTACTTAAGCATATCTTAACAAAAATAAGAGGAAACTTGCAGACCGTTGTGAGTGGTCGCGTGGGTAAACCGAGGTCTTGTCGGAACTACCCTTTCACAGAGTCCGTGTGAGCGCCACACGTAAACAGTGACGGTGGGAGAGGTGTCGAGAAACGCAGAACGTCAAACGGAAGAGAAAACTTTTACGGAGTGACCCAACGATCTAACACCGTAACAACACCCCTAAAAAGACGGATGCACACACACAGACAGAGAGAAAACCACCGTCGACATTAACAATTGTCATATTAAGTGTGTCAAGTGGGTGAACTTCATGTCTAAGCCAGCAAAAATGTATAAAGCAACACGTGGGGAATGGTATCAAGTAGACTCTCGTAAGAATAGTAAGGGCCTTCTTTGGGACTCACGCACTCGTCAGTGGGAGGTAAAGGAGAATTGGTACTACAAGTTGAGCTCTTGAAGTCATACTCGCAGACACGGCAGAGCGAGTCGACAGATCGAAAACTGTCATACCTTATATTAATTTCAGTGAAAATTATAGATGATCAACATAGTAACAATAGAGAACACCTGACCAGAATTAACTGACTGAAAAACAATGCCTATAATAAAATGTCAAAGAAACACATGGATCATTAAAAATTAATCCACGGTCTATAACACCTAAAATGGAATAACTCACGACATACTTGAACTCACTACACACTTGGATCCCTAATAATGGAGACGAGGAAAACCCACAAAAAAAGGAGACCGAGTCCGTCAAAGAATGTACGTAGACGACTAGTCAACCATTGAACCCCTCCTTTCAGTTTAGAGATTTGGAGAGAGAAGTAGAGAGAGGAGAGACCATGAGACGGAAATATTTAAGATTAGTAGGACCGGAGGGACCTGTACACGACACATAGGACATGAACCCCCTCTAGTCACAAGAAGGGGACCTTAGGGGATTGACACGACTCGACAAGTTCTTCCTTCGAGTCTATTATCATCTGGACTGAACAAACAAAGGGAAGGAATTGCCTAGTGAGGACGTAACTACCCACAGACCAGAGACTTTAACCAGCTAAGTACATATAATCTGAATGATGATATTTGATGAGTATGACAAAGAAAAGTATCGACTCCGATTAATTTCCTATTTCAGAAAATTGATAACACGAGAAATTTTATTGTTACGTTAGATGACCATATAATGGAATTTACTCAACACCAATCAAACGATTCACCTCTCAAATATTGAATTAGGATCGTCACTTAACGAGATCTTAGTTATTCCACAACTGGGGAAAGAGTGTTAAAAAACATACTATTCAATAATGAGTTATTTTGTAGATTTACAATGAATTAGGTCTCTGGTTTAACATCTCAATTAAGAACAGGGTAAAAAAAAAGAAAATGTCCTTTTCATTCTTCGAATTCGAGTAGAAACACCAGTGATTGAGTGAACTGTCGAAACATAGATTCACTGTTAAGGGACAGGGCGTAAGGAAGTCTGTAACGGTTCGAAGTGTTAGACCACATAGACCTGGACAGGAGATTATTTTAGGCTTCAAATGGCCGTCTTGAGCCTTTGTACCATAGTGAGTCCATATGTCTGGGTTGAGTCACGTATCAATATATGGGAATTTTGTTTTGTAATAATATAGGAATCCTTTGTGGTGAAACAATCCTTTGTTGCAACAGTTAAATTACAATAAACTTGTTTTAATTTGTACTCCATTTCAAAAGACCCTTTTAACTTACAGTCGATTATTTAGTATTCAGTGTATCTAGGTAACGGATCGTAAATAAAATAACGACAAAACACATTATACGAAGTATAAACTTTGTTTTAAAATTCTGCTTCACCTTGTTTGTTGCTCTTTCACGAACACAATAAGGTACATACGTGAATAAACACTGTGTCAACTCCACGAAAAAGAGGTGATTTAAGACCCCGGGGAATAAGAATTATGTCCTAGATCCTTCAGTAACGGTTAATCACTATGGAAAAACTGACAGGGTCCCGAAGACACGTATTATCATTGTTTCTACCCTGAACTTTCTTCGATCTTAATCACTAACTTACACCCCCTGAAATCACACCCCATATCCTCCGTCTATCTTACACCTCAGTATGTCTCAAATCTAATCTTTGAAACAGTAAATATTTAACACACTAAACCTCGTTCGAAGAATATTGGAACGACTCACAAGGAAGTAGACACTTCAACGACATTATCCCTGGGTCGACTNTTATGTCCTAGATCCTTCAGTAACGGTTAATCACTATGGAAAAACTGACAGGGTCCCGAAGACACGTATTATCATTGTTTCTACCCTGAACTTTCTTCGATCTTAATCACTAACTTACACCCCCTGAAATCACACCCCATATCCTCCGTCTATCTTACACCTCAGTATGTCTCAAATCTACTCTTTGAAACAGTAAATATTTAACACACTAAACCTCGTTCGAAGAATATTGGAACGACTCACAAGGAAGTAGACACTTCAACGACATTATCCCTAGGTCGACTCTAGTCGTTATAAACCCTATGACTGATTTTTCGATAATCGTTGGCAAACCGTTTATGAAATAATCATTTACCATTAAGGACATTGGAGACAAAAGATTCTATCTACTCTAAATGAGTTCAACTTATATTTCAGTCAAAGATCGATAACACAATTAGGATTACCTTTTAGAACATGGTAAAGTATAATAGACGGAATTTTTTTTTTAAGGTGACTGAAAAAGACGACGAAAGATAGTAAACGACGTATTATTTCTTTTCCATATTCCTGGAACACTCTCCACCACAAAAAAAAAAAAAAAAATTGGAGAAAACAAAGGTCTGGTCGGGAAACTGTTAAAGTCCAAACTCATATATGGTACTGAAAATTAGGAGACTTGGTTTAAATGAATTTCCTGGAGGAAAGGATACACTATATAAACCTTTATTGTCCATAAGTCTTATTCAAAAAGAACAAGTAAAATACCGAAGTGGTTGGAGACCAAAATGAGTCATCATTGGTCCGAAGAAAATTTAAGATTCTTGGTTCCTAAAATCTTCATCAAAAGTAAGTGTACATTTTTAACTGTTTTGAATGATAATATCCTATAATGGTCATAGAAGGATAACCTAGAAAGAAAAAAAGGATGACTTCTACAGAAATTATCAATGTAAAAGATACGTTTTGTTTAGTAATTTTATTAGGCAACAATAATTATATCGACGGTCATAAGTATTTCACTTTGTAATCATTTAAACCTTTTTATAATTAGTATTTAAATAATACGTCGATGTTATTTCATAAAACAAAACCGTACTATACTAGTAAATTTAAGACAAAAGTGTCAAATGTGCAATCCGTCCCAAAAGTAAAGGTGAAAGACTTTATACACACCCTCTGTAGGTAGACACGACTGGTCCCGTCAGAGACCTGACACGGTAAAGTCTCACACAGTGGTCGAACGTCACTCTATGCGTCGTACATAGACAACTTAGAGTACGAGAATTTTTTACCCGAATATAAAACAACCAGAAAAAGAAAGAGTAAAAATGTTATTAACTAGGGGGGGGGCGGCACAAAATATTTACATACAGAAACCGTCAAACACTAAAAAAAAAACAACAACACAGAAAAAAAAAAAAATTGGTGTACTCTTCGTGACATGATCTGTAATGGTATATTATGATTTAAATATAATTCTTAAATATAGAAATATAAGGATCTTTAGTATAACAACTAAAATCGACAATTTCAATTACATAGAAAACTGAAGGACCTTAAAAATGTAGATGTCCCTTGAGGTAAATTTATTGTTGGACAATGCTCAAGATGGAAAACTCGACCCTTTTGACAAAGTCAACGTCTGAAATCCGGACTTTCCATACTGAAGGGTATAAACACGACGAATACCAAATATACATACAGAAACTCAGATTTCTTCCGTACTCCCTTAGAAACGGTCCCTAAACGTCCAAGTAAGAAGGGGTCTCAAGTAGTCAAACAATCTACATCGGGTGATGAAAAAAGAGAAAAAGTGACTATCTAACAGACGATCAGAAAAATAACAAAAAAGGAGGATCGGGTCGTAACGAAAAGAACGGGAATAAAGTCAGTGGAGATACAAAACCAATATGTAAGAACTACAGTCTGAAATAAAGTAGTACGACATTTTGTCGAATAAAGAAAAAAATTACAAGTTTAGAGTTTCTTACCTCTAAAAATGTTTCACGTCTTTCGTCAATCTTTTAAAACTAGGTAAACTCAGGAGATTATATTTCTGGTCATAAATTCGTAAAAAATTTTTTAGTTTTTTTAGTTTTTATTTTAACTAACTATTCCTGAAGTAATTATACAATCTTGAACCCCTGTATTAACTGAATCATTCTTCATAACTCTTTATAAAAAAATTTGGTCGTTCCAATTTTCAATGTACATTCGTATGCAATTATGGACGTTTTAAAAAAAACAGTGTAATACCAAGAACTGATCAGAACATCTACATCGGTCGAATGAGACATCAACTCAGGATTTATCTCTCACGTCCCTCTGACGGAAGAATAGTCCACCGACACTGAGACGGGAACATGACTTCCCCGGACTCAAGGCAGAGACCAACCTCTTGAGTCTAGGGTGTACGACACACAACATGGTGGGAACGGCGGGGTTTTAGTGTACTAATCCAGAAGTTCTTAAAATAAAGAATTTCTACCAATATCTTACTCCAAAACAACTATATTTAGGTACAGTATAATATTTTAAATTACAGTAACAAGTGTTTTCGTTAACCTTCTTATATTTATTATGGAAATGTTTATATACATTTAGGTACAATTTGTCTGTAGTGCAAATATTTACTAAAAAACCTTTCCAAAATAGATATCCCAATGTGACCCACTCAGGAGAATTTTACCTACAGTCCCTTTACACTCAACGTTTTCGGAAAAAGACAAGATAAAGGGATACCATTCAGACTAAATAAGAATAAAAGGACAAAAATTTAAACTTTTTGTCTTTTTATATTTTACATCGGTTCACATTAGGTATATTCCTGATGGTCTTAATCGTTATAAAACAGTGAAAACACAGACAAAAAAAATTACACTTTCTTTATTTTGCAATGTCTTACAATTCCGGGAGAAGAAACAAGGAGAAGATCAGAGAAAGAGGAGAGTCCCTGTCGAATACAGGAAGACCAAATTCCAAAAAAACATTAGAATATCATATATGTATAAATGTCTGGAATCGGACATAAGTAAAGAGATTTCTAAAACGACAAAAACAAGTCAGTGATTCAGTACAGGCTGAGAAACACTGGGTACCTGACGTCGTGCGGTACGAAGGGACAGGAAGTGACAGAGGACCTCAAACGAGTTTGCGTGCAGGTAACTCAGACATTATGATAGGTTGGTTGAGTAGGAGATTTCTAATGTTTGAAATAAACTCCAATCCCAGCAACCAGTGTCCAAAATATGACTAAGTTACATGCATTTTCGGACACTTTCATTTACGACCCCTACCCATCGTTTCAGAAATACCGTGGAAGGCAAAACTAAGGAACCAGAAGGTAAAGTCTTTCTCGGAAATGATAAACTATAAACACGACAATACAAAGAAAGAACCTTCATATCAAAGTGACTCTACAAACATATAGAGTCGTTAAGAAAACCTGTAACAATGCATAGAGAGACATTGTTGTCAGAAAAGTGAATTAAAGTGGCAAAATTCTGTCTAGAGACAATAAAAGGGCTCGAAACGTTGAAACGTAAAATTACATGATCGATGATTTTTTGCCAATGTAATGGGAATGAGAGACTTTTGAAAGTATTAAAGAGTATAGTGACAAGTAATAAACTTTCTCTTTTACATAGTGAAACAAGTCTCTAGTTAAGACAAACGATATAGTAGGTAAGTATGTCTCGGTCTCACAAAGACGGTACATTTAGTCAAGTATGGTAAAAGAAATTTCAACAAACGGATTCCGATCGTACACAGTGAAAAAAAAAAAAATTTCAAAAAGGTACAAGAAGTTTTAACAAGATGACACTTTCTATCCTGATATTGGAATCTACGTGTAAGTAAAAAATTTTGTTTAAAACTCCATGAATTTTCTAAGTGTACTTGGATATTCTTTATTACGTCTCTTGTTAAGTACACGGAAATGGTTAAAGGGAGGTCACTATTGGAGAAAGTTTGGATATCATGTCGAAGTGTTGGTCCCATAACCAACCCTTCGAGGGGACCTCTTCCCTTACCGATGGGTGAGGTCATAAGAACGGACCTCTTAAGGTATCTGTCTCCTCGGACCGCCCGGTGTCAGGTACCCCAGTGGTTCTCAGCCTGTGCTGACTCGCTGGTTGTGTGTGTACGTGTCAGTTCCGTGTCTTGCCACGGGAGTGGTTTCCTAGGGAGAACAACGGGAAATTATCGGTGTGAACCAAGAAGAACGGGGCCAAGTGAGGAATTAAACAATGTTGGCGATTTTTTTGAAAGACATTAAAACAATAAAGTTTTTATTATACATCTTGAAGGACCACCGAGTCACCATGTCTTAGACGGACGGTCACGTCCTCTGTTGGCAAAGCTATGGACTAGACCCTTCTAGGGTACACGGAGTCTTGTCACTTCGGGTACACGGTGTTGTAAACTCGGACAAAAGATCTCGGACGCTCGGAGTCGAGGACTCGTGTTCACATTGTTGATGATTTCGAGTTCGTGGGATCCCCGTGACGAGATGTTGTTCTCTTCGGTGGAGTTACTCTTTGGGTACGAGACGTCGACCTCTTGTCGGGGACGAAAAACGTGGATGTCTTTTCGGGCGTGTCGTCACTTCTGGGTCATGTCGGTAGTGCAATTAATTAATTAATTAATTTAATAAATTNGTTCACATTGTTGATGATTTCGAGTTCGTGGGATCCCCGTGACGAGATGTTGTTCTCTTCGGTGGAGTTACTCTTTGGGTACGAGACGTCGACCTCTTGTCGGGGACGAAAAACGTGGATGTCTTTTCGGGCGTGTCGTCACTTCTGGGTCATGTCGGTAGTTTAATTAATTAATTAATTTAATAAAATTTTTATGATACATTTATCTTAATACGACACAGATTGGAAAACTCAAAAAAAAAAAAAAAAAAAATTTGAGTCCAATTAAGAAACCTTTCAGCGGGTCCAACAACCCACAAACGAACAAATATAACTACTCATCACAAGGAACCATATCTATATATAGAAGTACCCAACAAATTGACAGAACGACCCAAAAATACCTCCGACGTAAAACATCCAGATCAACTAATCTAGTAACCGACAACCACAAAACAGGGAAGACCCCCACCCTGACTTTCAAGGTCGGAAGATCAGTGTATTATCAAGAGAATCGTTACTCGGGATAGAAAGTCTCTTTAGGTCTATAGTGGAGTAGTTGTACTTCGTAGAAATAGTTAGAGTAGTGAATCCTGTAAAGTCTCCAAGATCCTAGATACATGGTCCTTGTGGTCTGTCTTTCATTTATATATAAGGAATAATATTTAGTATGACAGTGTGTCCCATAAAATATATCGTTTTCAGAATTTAAAACTATTTCAGGTCAAATAGTCAAAAAAACAAAGACATCGAATGAAAACCACAGGTCAGATTCTCGAGAAATTTTATCGAGATATACGGGTCCACAGGTCGTGGTAAACAACTTTTTAAATAGGAGGTAACTTAACGAAAACGTGACAAAAAACATTTAGTCAACTTGTATAGAAACACCTAAGAGAAAAGTAGTCAGGGACACAGACCGGAAGACGGTTATAGTGTCAAAAACCTTAACTTTATCTCATTATTCAGAATTATCTATCTAAGAAGAACAGACACCAATATTCTTTTATAACGAACCTAAAACTATTGAACATAGTTTAACCCCTCTTGACTGTAGAAATGATACATCACAGAAGGTTAGTTCCTTACACGATATAGAAAGGTATATGAATCTAGAAGAAACTAGAAAAAGTAGTCACAACATATCAAATCCATATATTCAGGACATTTATAAAACAATCTGAATTATGAATAGAAAAACAAAAACTCACTTATATTTAGTATTACATAAATTTAAAACGACAGACACACAAGTAAGGTCATACGCACACCACACAATTACCGAAGTCAACACAGACTGAGAAACACTGGGACACCTGACGCCGGGTCGTCCGAGGAGACAGGTACCCTAAGAGGTCTCTCTTACGACAACGTCACGAGAGGAGTACAATTAAGGGACATATGTCTTTATACCTAAAAATTTCAAAATGAAATATAGGAAGATGTAACATCTTGGGTTAAAATCAAAATCCTCACCCAAAAAGAAAGAAAAAAAATATTATCCAATAAACCATTAATGTTTTAAAAAAAGATACATCTTTTAATCAATGAACGTTTGTCCTTGTTCAAATAAAATAAAAAAGGTTATACATACGAAGGGGACGGAAAGAGAACGGAATACCGTGAATGATCTTGAAGGTCGCGATACAACTCATTCTCGACACTACGTCTATAGGGAGGAAAATGGACTAGAATCTTTCATAACAAAAGTAAATACTCATATTACAAGTCAAGTCAGCGATTCAGCACAGACTGAGAAACGCTGTGGATGCATAACGTCGTGCGGTCCGGAGGGACAGGTAGCGGTTGAGGGCCTCAAGTGAGTCTGAGTGCAGGTAGCTCAGGCACTACGGTAGGTCGGTAGTAGGAGACAGCAGGAGAAGAGGAGGACAGGGGTTAGGGAGGGTCGTAGTCTCAGAAAGGGTTACTCAGTTGAGAAGCGTACTCCACCGGTCTCATGACCTCAAAGTCGAAATCGTAGTAAGGAAGGTTTCGTTAGAGTCCCAACTAGAGGAAGGGTTACCTGACCAAGCTAGAGGAACGTCAGGTTCCCTGAGAGTTCTCAGAAGAGGTTGTGGTGTCAAGTTTGCGTAGTTAAGAAGCCGCGAGTCGGAAGAAGTGTCAGGTTGAGAGTGCAGGTATGTACTGGTGACCTTTTTGGTATCGGAACTGATCTGTCTGGAATCAGCCGTTTCATTACAGAGACGAAAACTTATATGATAGATCCAACCAGTATTGAAAAGAAGGTTTCTCATTCGCAGAAAATTAAAGTACCGACGTCAGTGGTAGACGTCACTAAGACCTCAGGTTCTTTTATTTCAGACAGTGAACAAAGGTATCAACGGGGTAGACAAACGGTACTTTACTACCCTGACCTACGGTACTAGAATCAAAATACTCACAACTCACCATTCGGTCTCAAAAGTCAGAGAAGAAAGTGAAAGTAGATCTCCGAGAAATAAATCAAGGAGAAGCGAAAGACAGTATACCCACCATAGTAGACGTATAAACTTCAATAACTATAAAGAGGGCCGTTAGAAATAGGATCGAACACGAAGTAGGTCAGGTCTCAAAGTGTACTACATGAGACGAATAATCAATTTATTTGTCCCACTGTCATAAGTCGGAACTATATGATTTTAATGNGTTTAAACGACCGTATAACTCACGTCGTGAAAGTGTCGTAGTAGAAAGTCCTAAACTTTATCGAGTTGACCTTAAGGTAGTGGAGGTGATCGAAACAAGTATCACTACGAAAGATTCCGGGTGAACTGAAGTGTAAGGTCCTATAGACCGAGATTTAATCACTAGTGTGGTAGCACTAATAGACCCAGCACTTCTAGAAAAAACATGTCAAGAAGACACATAAGAACGGTGGAGAAGAATTATAGAAGACGAAGACAATCCAGGTATGGTAAAGACAGGAAATAGCTCGGGTAGAAACGTACTTTACAAGGGAACCATAGAGATCAAAAGAACTTCTCTAGAGATCGTCATCCTTAAAACATCTAAGAGAAATAGTTAAACTCTTTTAAAGGAAGACAGGAAAAAGACTCGTAAAATTTAGTACTTACCCATAATTTAAAACAGTTTATGAACAAAATATAGTCAACTATACTATATTTTACATTAAAAAGAAGAAATCGGACCATTGATTAAAAACTTATAACTTGGTGCGAACGTAAGGACCTTATTTTAGACGAACTAGTACTACTTATCAAATAAATAACGGGTACACACATAGGATTATAAAAAAATTCCTAGAAACTGAGATAAGTACTCTCTACAAACATAAAAACAAAAAACAAACGAAAATGAGTGAAACGGACCAAAACCATAGTTCCACTATAAGTTAAGTCAAGTCAACGAGTCAGCAACACAGGCTGTGAAGCACTGGGATACCTGACGTCGTGTGGTCCGAAGGACCAGGTAATGGTTGAGGGTCTTGAACGAGTTTGAGTGCAGGTAGCTTAGTCACTACCGTAGGTTGGTAGAGTAGGAGACACCAGGGGAAGAGAAGGACGGAAGTCAGAAAAGGTCATAGTCCCAGAAAAGGTCACTCAGTCAAGAAACATAGTGCACCCGTTTCATAACCTCGAAGTCGAATCGTAGTCAGGAAGACTACTTATAAGTCCTGACTAAAGGAAATCCTAACTGATCAAACTAGAACGTCAGGTCCCCTGAGAGTTCTCAGAAGAGGTTGTGACGTCAAGTTTTCGTAGTTAAGAAACCACGAGTTGAAAAGAAATACCAGGTTGACAGTGTAAGTATGTACTGATGACCTTTTTGGTATCGAAACTGACCTACCTGAAAACAGCCATTTTATTGCAGAGACGAAAAATTATACGACAGATCCAACCAGTATTGAAAAAAGGATTCTTCGTCCGAAGAAAATTAAAGTACCGACGTCAGTGGTAGACGTCACTAAGACCTCAGGTTCTTTTATTTCAGACAGTGAACCAAGGTATCAACGGGGTAGACAAACGGTACTTTACTACCCTGACCTACGGTACTAGAATCAAAATACTCACAACTCACCATTCGGTCTCAAAAGTCAGAGAAGAAAGTGAAAGTAGATCTCCGAGAAATAAATCAAGGAGAAGCGAAAGACAGTATACCCACCATAGTAGACGTATAAACTTCAATAACTATAAAGAGGGCCGTTAGAAATAGGATCGAACACGAAGTAGGTCAGGTCTCAAAGTGTACTACATGAGACGAATAATCAATTTATTTGTCCCACTGTCATAAGTCGGAACTATATGATTTTAATGCGAACCTCTGTAATTATGGGGAGAGAGTTTTTATAAAACTCAAAACAATGAACTACCTATGTCTAAGTCTTAACGGTCAAGAAGAACTCCTAGCCGGGAAACAGTAATGTGTTCTGGTGAGTATGACACCATTAAAAGAGGGTTTAAATGACATAAACTATAACTACATTAGTGAAGACGAAAATAAACTAATTATAAACGTACTAAAAAAAAGGTAGGAAAAGGAAAGTTGGACGAATCTGACTATATAAACTTAACTCAAAGAACAAATATCGTATATCAACCCAGTTCAAAAATTTAGGTAAGACGGTCAGAGATAGAAAATTAACATATAAATCTGGTAAATGTGAGTGACATTAATAACTAAATAACCCCGATGTCGACGGAGAAGTAAAAAACAAAAGATAAAAAAAGAGGAACGAAACAAAAGAGAAAAGAAAAAGAACGGAAAGATACCCAATGAACTCGTAGAAAAATATAATGGTAAAATTAAACAGATTCATTTGGTTCCGATACCAAAAAGGACACCAGTACATACCTACACTCTCAACCTGACACTTCTTCCGACTCACGGCTTCTTAACTACGAAAACTTGACACCACAACCTCATCTGAGAACTCCCGGGAACCTGACGTTCCTCTAGGTTGGTCAGGTAAGACTTCCTCTACTCGGGACCCTAAAGAAACTTTCCTTACTACGATTTCGACTTCGAGGTCATGAAACCTGTGGAGTACGCTTCTTAACTGAGTAACCTTTTCTGAGACTACGACCCTCTCTAACCCCCGTCCTCCTTTTCCCCTGCTGGGTCCTACTCTACCGACCTACCGTAGTGCCTGAACTACCTGCACTCACACTCACTTGAGGCCCTCAACCACTACCTGTCCCTCCGGACCGTACGACGTTAGGTACCCCAGGGACCGCACGACGCTAAGTACCCCAGCGTCTCTCAGCCTGTGTTAACTCGCTGACTTGACTTGACTTGATTTCATGTAAACTTACTAGATAAACATATAGAAGAAATCATCAACGAGAAATAAAGAAACCACAAATCGACCTTATTTCTACGACGATAGATATTCAAAACAAAACAATCCAACGGCAAAGGACCAGGAAACCGAAAACAACCTAAAAAAAAAAAGGAACAAGGGTAAATATACAAGTTCAACGACCGAAGAAGTCAAGACATAGACCTCATACAATCCGTTTATTACTTAAGTTCCTCAAGAGATGACACAAGGAGTTCAGGACCAGTAAGACGGAAGAATGGGTGTAAAGTAAGTCAGAATACAAAGAAATGTCTCCGCAATCAACAAAAACCATCCTCCTTATCCCTTTTCATACAAATGGAGTAGGAAAGTCTTCGTCGAAGAGAGTGAATTGAAAAGAAGGAATCAAAATTCCCGAGTCGTAGTACAAAATTAACGTCCTAACACAACATGAAAAATTCAAATGGGATACATAAAAAGGTCCGTCACTTTTCGGTCTAATTAATATTTAAATTTCCTTAAAGTTTTTTCATGAGAATACAACACCCTTTATATGGTAAACTGAAGTAGGTAAATAACAACAATAAGTCGGTGAGTAAGTACAGACTAGAAAACGTTGGGGTACCTGACGTCGTGTGGTCCGTAGAGACAGGAAGTGGTAGAGGGTCTCAAACGAGTCTTAGTACAGGTAACTCAGTCACTACGATAGGTTGATAGAACAGGAGACAGTAGGGGAAGAGGAGGGCGGAAGTGAGAAAGGGTCGTAGTCCCAGAAAAGGTCACTTAACCGAGAGACGTAGTCCACCGGTTTCTTTACCTCGTAGTCGGGAAAGTTACTTATAAGTCCCAACCAATGGAAATCCTAACTGATCAAACTAGAGGAACGACAGGTTCCCTAACAGTTCTCAGGAGAGGTCGTGGTGTCAAACTTTCGTAGTTAAGAAACCACGAGTCGAAAGAATTACCAGGTTGAGAGTGTAGGTATGTACTGATGAGCTTTTTGGTATCGAAACTGATCTGCCTGGAAACAACCGTTTCATTACAGAGACCAAAAATCACACGACAGATCCAAACAGTATCCAAAGTTTGGAAGGTTCTTAGTTCGCAGAAATTTAAAGTACAGAAGTCAGTGACAGACGTCACTAAAACCCCGGGTCTCCTTCTTTCAGACAGTGGTAAAGGTAACAAAGGGGTAGATAAACAGTATTCCACTACCCTGACCTACGGTACTAGAATCGAAAAAACTTACAACTCAACATTCGGTCGAAAAAGTGAGAGGGGAAAGTGGAAACAGTTCTCCGAGAAATCAAGGAGAAGGGAAAGACGGTATTCCCATCACAGTACGTATAGACTCCAATAACCATTAAGAGGACCGTCAGAACTAAGGTCGAACACGATGTAGGTCGGGTTGTAAAACGTACTACATGAGACGTGTATTTAATTTATTCTTCTCACTGTCATGTGTCGGAACTGTATGAGAAAGGGTTAAACTTTGGTCAAGTAACAAGGTACAGACCAAGACTGACAACGAAGAATTGAACGTATGTCCAAAGTGTCGTCTGACCACTCCACCAGACCATAAGTGTTGAGAAGGTCTTAAAAAGGTGTCAAACACACTGGGTGTATCAATTTCCGAAATCACATCAGTCACTTCGTCTACAAAAAGACGTTAAGAGAACGAAAAAGACACTAGTCACCTACAACCGTTACACTAGAGACCAAGGGCAGAAAAATTTTAGGTCGAATATGTGCAGCTTTAAGAATAAAGTGCATGACAACTTTGGATCGAACCTTCTAAAACTCTTATTGGAACGATCGTACACTTTACTCACGTCAACACGACACTAACCTTGTAAGAAACCGTAACGGGAAGAAACCCTAAACTTACTTCGATTGGAAAAGGTCAGGACACCGGTGACGACTCAGAAGGTTGAGACGACCGTATAACTCACTTCGTGAACTTACCGTAGCAGAAAATTCTAAACTTTATCGAGTCCACCTTATGGTAGTGGAGGTGATCGAAACAAGTATCACTACGAAGGATTCCGGGTCAACTGAAGTGTGAGGTCCTACAGACTGAGGTAGGTCCACTGACTAGTGTGGTAGCACCAATAGGCTCAGTAATTCTAGAAAAAACATATCGAGAAGACACATAAGAACGGTGGAGTAGAATTATAGAATCTTTCAGTCTAGGGACAGGAAGTGGCAGAGGACATAAAACGAGTCTAAACACAGGCAACACAACTATAGTAGGTTGGTGCAGTAGGAGACAGTGAGGGAAGAGGACAACGAGACCTAGAAAGGGTCACAGTAACCTTACTCAGTCGAGAAGTGATATCCACCGGTTTCATAACCTCGAAGCCGTAGTCAGGAAAGTTACTGATAAGTCCCAACCCCAACTAAAGAAATCCTAACTGACTAAACTAGAGGAACGTTAGGTTCTCTGAGAGTTCTCAGAAGAGGTTGTGGTGTCAAACTTTCGTAGTTAAGAAGTTGAGACGGAAGAACTACTAGGTTGAGAGTAGGTATGTACTGATGATCTTTTTGTTATTAAAACTGATATCCCCTGGAAACAACCGTTTCACTACAGAGACGAAAAAGTATTACGACAGATCCAAACAGTATCGAAAGGAAAGTAACTCGTTCACAGAAATTCAAAGTACTGACGTCAGTGACAGGAGCCACTAAGAATCTCGGGTGTTTTTATCTTAGACAGTGACAAAGGTGAAAAAGGGGAAGACAAACGGTACTTCACGAGCCTGGTTTACGGTACCAGGAATCAAAAACTTACAACTCAAAATTCGGTCGGAAAGTGAGATTAGAAAGTGGGAGTAGTTCGCAGAGAAATCAAGGAGAACGAAAGATGATACTCTCACCATTGTAGACGTTTAGACTCCAACAACTACAAAGAGGACCGTCAGAACTAAAATCAAACACTAAGTAGGTCGGACCGTAAAGCGTACTACATAAGACATATATTCAATTTATACATCCCACTGTCATAAATCGAAACTGGTTGAGGAAAGAGTTAAAACTTGGTCAGGTAACAAGGTACAGACCAAGACAATGAAGAATAACTGGATGTATATCTAAAGAGTCCTCTGTCGATTCCACCAGACCATAAGGGTCGAAAAAGTCTTCAAAGATGTCAAACAACACTCGGTGTGTCAGTTTCCGAGATCGTATCAGTTACTTCGTTTTCATCCATAAAAAAGACCTTAAGAGCACGAAAGAGACAGTACAACCGTCAAACAAGAGACCAACGAGACGGAACGGAAAAAAAAAAAAAAAAATTTGAATGTATTATCCAAATATGAATTGTATCATGAAGAGTGGTACCTCTACAATGAGTCAATTATATTTGTAAAAAACAAAAAACAATTTGTTATCTAGAGGTAAAGTCACAGTTATATTTCATAAGAAAAATGTAATTTAGAGAGGTAAAGTTACAATCTATGTAACCTATGTAAAAGACTTGAAAAAGGGTGTGTCTCTATTCAAAATTAAAGACTGGTTGACATAAATTACAGATCCATGTCATGATTGAACCCTCTATTGTTTTGTTTTTAGGTTATTTTTATACCTCTTTTTTAAAGAGTCACTACGTCCTCCGTCACTAATATTGACTTGTCACCGTTAAAGGATCCTAAGACCCGCTCTCAAAGGAGAAGGATGACTCTTAAGACTTTGATACTTTATAATGAATCCGTTTAAAGTCGTTTACGTTTAATCTCTACCGTAAAAGGTCACGTAATAGACAACACTGTTTTTGTACAACAAAAGGGAAATTGTGTCATATAGTTAGACAAGGAAAAATATCCTTTTATTGGTTATTATACTTTGAAAAGATAATTGACAAAGAACCCTTGAAAGTCTGTGGTTTCGAGTCAAGACTTTGAGTTATCGTGTTTCTAAAAGTCTCCTTCCAAACTAAGTCCTCCGGGAAGTTTCAGTGTAGACAGGTAGAGAAAAAACACGTATGTGGGGGTTTGTTCGTGTTTACGGACATTACGACTCTTAGTGTGGATTGTTCTCTCGTCAACGTAGAGGCCGAAGATGACGAAGTTGTTGTCCGTCGTGGTTTTCGTTTCTTTTCTCCCGATCCTTGTTGACACAACTTTGACTCTAGTACTACACCGACCAAGAACTTTCTACTTCTAGAGTTTCTTCCGCCATGACTTAAGACAGACTGAGGGAAGGTCCTCGAGGCCTACGACTCCGATTCTCTAAGGTGCACTGTCACGGAAGTTCCTTCGTCGGTAATGTTTTTTAGACGGAAAGGAAAAAATATAGGCCGAAAATGTAGACCTTCAAGAACAAAGTGCATGACGACTTTGGATCGAACTTCCTACAACTCGTATTGGAACGATAGTACACCATACTCCCGTTAACATGTCATTACTCTTGAAAGAAACCGTAACGGAAAGAAAACTAAACCTTATTTTTAACTGGAAAAGGTCAGGACACCGGTGAAGACTCAAAAGACATAAACGACTGTATCACTCAAGTCGTGAAAGAGTCGTAGTAGAAAATCCTAAAATTAATCGAGTCGACCTTAAGACATTGGAGTCACTAACGGAAATTTATAAAAAATACGATCTTTCATCATTTTTTCTGTCGCAATTCACATTAGACCAATCTTACCCAACGAATGGACCATGACTTTTAAAAAATCAACTGAAGTAAAAGAGTTGTGTGGGTGTCCCAGGACCATTGAAAGTTCAATGTCGATGGACAAAGTATCCTAACACTGATTTACTTTCAAAGTCCTGAGACCATAGACACCCCGAAGGGACCACCGAGTCTCCCATTTCGCAGACGGACGTTACACCCTCCAGACCCAAGCTAGGGACCCAGTCCTTCTATGTGACCTCTTCCTTTGCCGTTGGGTGAGGTCATAAGAACGGACCTTTTAGGGTACCTGTCTCTTCAGACCATCCGACGTCAGGCACCCCAGCGTTTCTCAACCTGTGCCGATTCGTTGAAGTGACCATAGACACAACATTGAACAGAAGGACGTTAATTATGAAACGTAAATATCCTCGTGTAAAAATGGAAATGTCAATGATTTTAGCATCTCTAGAATTTTCGGTTGATTAAATCGACAAGAAGGATGGGTACATTAGACCGAAAAACACTTCCTATAAGGTGATAGAGTGTCCAATCCCGTACAATAGAATTTATCAAGATTACGAATGGTAGGTGAAGAGAAGACTCGACCGAAAGATAATCTAGGACGGGGAACAGGAGTAAGACGAAAAACACAGACAAGAAAGTGTTCTCTTTTCTTATTTACGTTTAATGAAAAAAAAGAAACAAACCACCACTAAGAATTTAAGGTATAAATTTTTTTTTAAAGCTTACTGGTTTTACAGAATAATAAAATTGATAGAAGTCAGACATCTTAAATGATCAGAAAGAATTTTACCTTGTACCTATCCTTGAAACCAAAATTTGTCACACGACACAACAATGAAGAGCATACATTCTTTGGGAAGACTCTCTTAAAGTCTGAGAATTGTCATGTACATTTAGTAACGGAAACGAAAGTAAAACCCGTGAATACTTTGTCACTAACTTAAACGACAACCTTATGACGAGACCCCAAAAGGAGGAAGTAATCACTCAATTAGAATTTGGTTTAGACAGAGTAAAACGATAAAGTAAGAAATCTTAAAATTTTTTAGATTCACGATCTGCCGTAAAGAGTCATCCTATAAAGGAATAATTGAGACATCGTAAGAATTTAATGCTAAGAGTCCAACTAATATAACCGAGAGTGGAAGGGAAGAGGATCAGGAAGAACGGTGACAAGAGGTTAGGGCAAAATGAACGAAAACTAGTAATACTTTCACAACTTCGCCGTCCCAGTTTACGTCTCGTGATAATCTATAGAAGATCTAACTGCAGTCCGGTAATCATTAGTAAAAACCTATGAAGATACATTACACCATACTTAATAAAAATGAGAAGTGTAGTTTTTGACTTTTTTTATAAAAAAAGATCAAACTATATAACTCAATGATATATATAAATATATACACCAATTATATATGTTAATGTATCAATTATGTGTTTACTACACTATCAAAACCATAAAAAATTCAAAACTTTATAAAATTGTAAACAGAAACAAAGTAAAATGGATAAAATTTTTATAAAGGTCCTTTAGGTGAATGGGTCCTGTATAACTTGGAGATAGACCTCGGTCTACCTTGTTCTTCCGATGACTTGATAAACGAACTATTAAACCGTCCATGACGTTTTTCTTCATTCACCAGTAAACTAATTTGGTATAAAAATCTTTCTGTAGATTCTTATAATAAATTAAAACACAAAATACAAGTTGATCAAAGTTGTCTTGTCGGTGGAGGTTCTAGAACCTAATACAATGTTCTTGGTCTGTCTTGTGCCGGTTGACCAACCATTGGACTAAAAACAAAATTAGAATCAAAATGAAACAGAAATATTTGGATTATCATAACAACCATACGAAATCAAATACCCGTCATAATGTCATCTTGTGAATTCCAACTAAACCAAACTTCTATTATTATTTCCGAACACACTCACTTCACCTTCAACGAGTCAGCACAGACTGAGAAACACTAGAGTGCCTGACAACGGGCGGTCCGAGGAGACAGGTACCCCTAAGAGGTCCGGTCTTACGACCTCACCCAAGGGAGGAGGTCCCCTAGAAGGGTTAGGTTCCTAACTTGGGTTCAGAGGACGTAACGTCCGCCTTAGAAATGACAAACTCGGTGGTCCACATTGACCGGAGACATATTAGTAACAACTCCTTTCAAACATATTCCGTCATGAAGAGTCGGTCCCCGCCAAAATAGGGGGTCTTCTGTAAGTCGTCGCAGACCTCTATAAAAAAGTAACAGTTGTTCACCATCTACACGAGAACCGTAGAACACCGATCTCTAGTCTCTACGACGACACGTATCGTGTCGGGAGTTGTTGTTTCTTAATGGATGAGCACTACAGTCACCACGACGAAAACTCTTTGAGACAAGATTTCATAACTAGTTTAAGTCAATATTATTTATGTGGGTTTAGAAAGATATAACATTAAAGGGTTTAAGATGTCACAAGGTCGACATACTATTATGTTTTAATATTCTATCGCTTTTGTGGATGAACTCTCTCTTTAGTTCGATTACTGGAGATTAGAAAATTTTAACATACTTCTATCAAACCCGTGAAGACAGCCCACACGTCACCACAAAAAGAAAGTACACTTAATTATCAACGAAACATCTTCTTCTCGTCTCTACCGACAATTCTTTTTTTCATACAAAAGAATCTATTTACAGTCTAATGTAAGATGTACTTATTAACGACTTCACCACCTCCCTCGTATCTTTACTCCTCGGAACCAGAATCTTCGACTTCCTGAGTTCTAGAATCAGACAAAGGAAAACTTGGAAGACAGACATGAATGAGTCACCCTTTGTGTTAATAATAAATATAAACAAGTATATAGACAAGAAGGAAATAATAGACTGAATACGGTACAGACCGTATACCGTCGAAAAGACACTCATATAATACCTTACTTATTTCAGTTTGAATCAAAATTCACTTTCTTTTAATTAAAAAAAAAAGACGGTGCACACACTTATTCATTTCGATAGAAAGGATGTCGGAACAAAAGACAGTACACGATATTACAAGAAACACTATTTATACGCTGGGCCGTCAATATACCGATGACAGGTAGTACCCGTGATTTAACCCTGATGTCCTTTTTCCGGTAATAAGTTCTTTAGAACTCAACGTTACGACTATAGTATTCAGAAGTCCATTCAGTAGTCTTCTTATGAACAAATTTAACGTCTTTACGGGGAACTAGTTCGTTCCTCATCGAACTCATACGTAATGTAATTGTGTAAACTTCAGGACCGAAAGCGTCAAGAATTTTATGTCTGAAAAGGACATAACTGACTTAAGACCCTTGTAAGCGGCGTAGGACACGAAAATCGTGACACGACGGTTTAATTCGTTTACCCAATTCGACCCACAAATCCACTAACGACAATGTCGATTTACAAATGGACGAGGAGGAAATACAGGAAGGTGTGATAAAAATTAACCCACCGTGACAGTTCCATATTAAAACGAAATGATGGTCACCATTAACTTATTAATCCCGGTTCACCTTTCTTGTAACTTAGACCATCTGTCATTGACCCAAGAGTCAGGTTGGGAGTATTATTGAATGTACTGGAAACCGTTCACTGAAAGAGGAACACCAGACTTTGAACTAGACACCTCAAGGAAGAGGACGAGACTAAAAACAAATATGGTCAAAATTATATTCCTTTATATATATAGTCCTTTATATTTTATATTCCTTTATGTATACGTATCCCCATATACCGAAAGGTAAGAAATGAGGATTTGTCGTTTCTCCATGAAATAATTGTCCATGGACATTTTACTGTTCATCCACACCACTAACTAAAGTCTATTTAATGTAACTTTTCTACATTAAGAAGTAATAAGTCTAATCAGGAAACTTAAATAAAATTCCAGAGTTTGACATGTATATTTCTATCACGTATCCTGACCAAAAACAGAATACTTTATTGACGACAAATGTTAAAAAGTCCTTCAACTTTGTCTTGTCATAATGTCAAAAAAAGACCATCTTGACTTTCTTGCACCGATATTACCTAAGAAATCAGGATTTAGATCTCGATCCTGTTACAGTCTCGTTCTTTCTTTTGTACAACTACCGACACGTTATAAAAAATTTTGTCTTTTCATTCAGTAGAAGAAAGAAAGAAGAAAAAGAACCCCCCAGGTACGGTACACCCCTAGAATCAAGGGACAAAGGGACGTCACCTTCAGTCTCAGGATTGATGACCTGGTGGTCCCTTAAGGGGTCAGTAGAATGAGAACTTTTCTTTTATAAGCGACTTAAACGTCCTACTCCCAGTTCCCTTACCTTTAATCAACCGTCGATTCTCTTACTCCGTGGTATAATAAAGAGTTCTTTTGTCATGATACTAAATTTCCCAAAACAAAACTAAGTAGTCTTTTTTACAAAAACCTTCTGTACAACTTTCAAGACGACAAAAAAGTCCACAGAAGATCCCAAATTGAGGTCAACAATTAACTTTGTGAAACATTAACGTAAGGGAGACCCTACCATCTCTCTAAGAATTCGGGTATGAAACCTTCTTTTAATAAAATTTTAACATTCTACCTTATAAGGTTGTACTTTGGATTTATCTTCTACTGACATAACAGAATTCTACTGACATAATAGAATTCAACATTTTCAAAGAGTTCTACAATAAACATAGACACCGTCTGACTCTCGTTGACTTTACCTGTACCCTTCGAATCACGATTCACACCTCCTAAAAGATATTACATTAAATGTACAGTAGTATAGACAATTCCTTCAACCCCCCTTTAACGTAAATGGTGTTTTACCTACAGAACCATAGGGGTTAAAATATAAACACACACAAAACAAAATCTAAATGAAACCAAGTCTTTGTGTGACAACTTAAATTAGTTGATCGTTACCGTTTAAGTCTTCCCAGACTTCGGTACGACTTGTCTCAGTACTGCTTTCTATTGTATCCTCACCGACATGACGATCTCGAAGCTTTCCTTGACTAACTTCATAGTACACTCACTGGGAAAGTGAAGGATATTTTAGACCGGAGGTTTTACCTTATCTGCTGTGTTTTACAAAGTATAATTATGAGAACAGATTACGGACTTCTTTAAGTCTTAAATTTAGAAAAGTTTTTAGAGTAGGTAAAAAGAGATGACGTTTCGAGTTCTTCTCCTTCGTAACGGATCTTTTCATAAAGTTTAGAATTTTCCGTATTTTGTTCCAAAAAAGACGAGCTCTTAAACAGTGTATTTTATGACTTCATTTATAATCAATTTTATTGACGAGTCTCTCTTCTTAAGACATGTGCATTATGTTCAAGAACCGTTGTTCCTATAAAGACACAACTGAAGAGAAGGACGGGACGAAAATCAGTAATAAAATTTCCAGAATTCAGAACCTCTTTACCTGGTGGATAAAGTCTAATTTACATATAAATCTCTCACTAGTAGTACGATTCTTGACTCTGAAAACAGTGAACTCCTCGTCGACCTTTACCCCTATATATTAGACTCCCTATCTTTTCTACCTTCTACCTTGAATCACTGAAAAATTTTACAAAAAAATTCTTTTTCCTACAGGCAAATTAAAACACCACGAGTCAAATCCTGTAGATCTTTTAGTCTTCAAAATTCCTCGACCTTGATAAATTTTTGGTTCGACAGGGTTTATCTTACCCGAGAGAAACAAGTTTCTCAGTTATGGGACACGACCTTCAGGAGTAGGGTCTCCGGTCTACAGACAAAGAGTCCAAACAACGTCTCCCATCTAGTCAAAAGTCTACCCTCTAAAAGTTGGTCTAAAATCGCAAAAAAAAAAAATAGGGGTCCTGAGACTCTATAATGAACGAAAGTCTGGGACACTCTTATATACCCGAAACAAAGAAAAGAAAAATAGACTATATCGACCTTTCGGTGTAGAACCTTGTCTTTTCGTCGAATAAGAGCACCGATTACGAGTATACGTGACCCTGGGACTTATGAGACTACACTTCAACCAAGTTTGCTACTACAAGGAGAGTCTTCACTTCTTATAATAACTATTTCGGAGCTCTTCAGAGGTCAGGTTACATAATCCTCTTAAACCTTGATAAGGTGATCACAATACACGTCTAGAATTAAGAAACGGCCTGAGACCATTTGTTTTGTTACGATAGAATGTATCTTGTGAACGACTGAATTTTACAAAAACATTACACAACAAAGACTATTAAGGTTTAGATCAGTTTTACTTTTAAGTCAAATATCACCGGTGATAGTTAGTCCAATTTTTAAAAAACACACACACCTCATCCCTCTGGTAAAACTTTTACTTTACCATAATAATGGTGAAGTAATATTTTACTTTATCATTTACCATTACCATAATAGGAGACCTATAATAGGTCTACAATTAGTAGAAGTCTTTTGTGTACCCGTATATAATAATAGGTGTACAATATACATAACGTCTGAGACTTTTCCAATAATTCTGTCTGAGACCCTAAGGTCGTACACCATTATATTAGGTCAAATTTAATCTGGTGTATAGTGTGTTAGAGTTTAAAACCATCTGAACTAATCTTTGTAACACGTGGAGTCAACCTTAAACTCTAAAAAGACAAATGTGTCCAGTCTGTCACCAAAATTGTTTTTTCCTAGTTCTTACAACTATAAATCAGTGTCTCACCTTCTTATGTCTTTCGGAATAAGAATTTGAAAGGGTATCTATCATGTCACTCATTGTCGGCATGAAAGAACCTATGAGTTCTCTTGAAAAGGAACTTGAATGAACGTATGTACTTACGCACGTAAGTGTGTGTATGTGTGAACTTCATCAATTTAAGTCATCGTATAACGACGATAGTGTTATCTACTTTCTTTTCTATTACTTTGTTTTAAATACAATTTTAGACAAAACCCCCTTTATTTCCACGGATTCTAGGTATTAAGAAATCAGACAGAGTAGTTTCGGCAGACCCCTAATGACCTTTCAAGAAATAAACGAAAAGTAGGAGGAATCGATGTTTTATACACTCCCTGTTTCTCTCTGAGAACAGCGTACTATGTCTAGAATTCTGAGTAAAGACACAACGTAACATTATTGTTTTGTGTACCTTTTTACAGATCAAAATCATTCACTAATTTACTTTCAATTTATAAACGTCTCGGGTGGATACGGACACACACACGATTCAGTGAAGACAGTACAGACTGAGACACTCGGGTACCTGACATAGACAGGTCCGAGGAGACAGGTACCCTAAGAGGTCCGTTCTTATGACCTCACCCAACGGTGTGAGAGGAGGTCCCATAGAAGCCTTGGGTCCCTAACTTGAGTCCAGAGGGTGTAACGTCTACCTAAAAAAAATGGTAGTCTCGGTGTTCCCTTCGGGGTGGAATACGAATCGTGTGACCTTTTTATCACAGGTCTCTACCACTCTACCGAGACAGTAAGAAAGTATTAAGTACATAAGTATGCGTGTTACTTAGGATTAGAACCATAAAGTACGATTGGGACTNAGGTCCCATAGAAGCCTTGGGTCCCTAACTTGAGTCCAGAGGGTGTAACGTCTACCTAAAAAAAATGGTAGTCTCGGTGTTCCCTTCGGGGTGGAATACGAATCGTGTGACCTTTTTATCACAGGTCTCTACCACTCTACCGAGACAGTAAGAAAGTATTAAGTACATAAGTATGCGCGTTACTTAGGATTAGAACCATAAAGTACGATTGGGACTCGTCTTCGGATGTATGATTCTACAACTAACACCACAATTAATTTTTTTTTTTTCCTTATTGTACTTAAAATTCTTTATCCCTTGACCAAATTGTTTATGATATACAGTCGGGACAACATAATGTGTTAATAATTTTTTTTATTAACTCTACTGTATTCAAGTACACCATGTCATTTCACATTTTATAAGTGACACTAATTTTGGTACCCTTTTTACACAAATATGTTCAAAACCGTTTCCACCTTTTATCACTTTGTAAAATTTTTCACTCTTATACACACTGAATCTTGAAATGAGAACTTAATGGACAAATCAATACATAACGTGTAACATATAATATGAACTGTTACGTCTTTCCTGTAAATATAAGAAATATCCACAACATCTTATAAACTCGTGACCACTTCATCTTTGTTTAGTATTTCTGAAATTCCTTGACTCTATGTTACTTTCAGAATGCTTGAAGTCGACATTACCCTTTTTACCCTGTGGGTTACCTTCCTAGTGAGTACCGAAGTTCAACTTCTCACGGATACTCTCACCGGACTACGGAATGTGGTTGATGTGCAAACTAAAATTCCACCCAAAGCTCCACTTCTTTGTAACTTTTGAGGTAAAAAAAAAAGTTCTCGTAAAATATTAAAACACTACCGAACTTTACAATTGTGAGTCTTACCTTAATTCGGTAGAGTTTAATCGACTGTCGTCATAAGAATACATCTTAAGGTACACTAATCTTAAGGTGGGGATGAAATATCTATAATAATCTTAGTAAAGATCCCAATCTCTAGTCTACTTTATTACTATAATTTACTATAATTTATTACTATAATTTAGGACAGTAGAGAAATCCCGAAAAAAAAAAAATTACCCGAGTAATGATTGTCGACCTATACGTCCTGGTAACATAAAATAAACTACAATCAAACTACAAGACAAAGAAGAGAAAGTCAAATTAACTTTGACATGATAAACTCTTGGTTTTACATCAAATGATAATCGACAACATTTAAAAGATTATGTGTATAACAAATATACGGAAGAATATGTTAATTACCTAATAATGTTATACCTCAAAAAAAGGATCATTAAGAGGAGTAAAAATAATAGACACCAACAAATCCTGAACACAAGTTGACAGGAAAAAACGGTAGAAAACGTAAAAACGAGAGAATTTAGGATCAAAAGGTAAAGATTGGACGACTTTTTTATTAGTAAGTCCAATCTAACAGATAATCTTATCACATTTATGAACACAATTGACAACGAATTAACATCTCCCCTCCCAATAAATCTGAGGAAACTCTTTGAAAACTTTTGATTTTTTAAAAAAATAAACTGAAAACTCCCAGACATCTTGGCATCTATTACTAAATTGTGACCCGTCTCTACTCATACAGATCAATTTCTCTCTGATCTCATCTGACCCGTTTTGATTGCACACTTACTACTATCTTCAGTTTCTCCACCTTTTGGTACTGCCATATTCCTGAATTTACGGTTCCTCCCTTTCGGAAAGATCCCTTTCTCCTCGCTCACAATTCGAAGTCTTTCTAAACGAGTCTCAACAGACATCTCCACAAGTCTCTTTGATCTTATGTCACTCAACTTCTCATTGACTCGTTACTCTCTTTTTTGGTCGATGTCTAAAAGCAAAGTTCCTCCAACTACCGTCTTCTCCCCTCCTACTATTGGTGTTCTACCCTCTCTAATCTCCACAAACGGAAGACTGATGACAATGACCACCTTTTAATCCTTCTTAAATCTTGCACGAATTCATGAAAACCGGTTCTCGTACATTTTCTGTCTGACAATGACCTGTCTCTCCTCGTTTGATTCTCATAGGATCGAGACACGGTCTACGACACGGACTCACGACAACTTCCACACTTTCCGTCTCTACACGAACCGGAAACACTGTAGTATCAGACCACCCTTGTATCTAGAGTCGGTGTGTTTACTCATATATCAACGTGAATTCCCACATATAATCGTTCCCTTTTTTAGTCCACCATCGAAATTCACCTACTCCCATCCTAAGGTCTTCCGGAACCCTTGCATTAATTTGAACCGTGAACTTCCAATTCTTCCTAAATCAGTCCACTGTTCATCTTCTTTCACAAGGCCTGTACACACCTCCGGGACCTCCTCCTGCCTCGAATAGTGGATGTCCTTTACATGGAGTCAAGTGTGGGACGAAGGGGTTTTTCCCGATCATGCCGTCACCTCATCACTCGTTCCTTTTCACAGTGTTTAATTCAATGCTTTTTCTTCGTCTCCGGTATAGCACTTCCTAAGAAATCCAGAACAATTTCTAAAACTTTGCTAGATGTATCCTCCTTCTTCCTAATGGTAGGGATTCCAAAGAAGTAAGAGTTAACCCCCAGCAATAAACTAGATACATTATTGACGGGAAAAGATGTCGGATCATTTAAAGAGACAAATGGTTTGTGCTGACTCCTATACAGAACTTTCAAGAGTCATAAAGTCACAGTAAAATACACAGAAAAAGAAAAACGGAAGACAAAAAGTCCCATATTAACTGATGTAGAAGATAAGATTTGGAGTCGACTTGTGAAATCCGTAGAACCCTGGAGACCTGGTGGTAACCGATCAACTCTTGTTATAGTCGCCGACGGGTGTGGGTGAGTAGGGGAGACTGGTGAAGAGTGAAAAACGTGTTGACCTCGAGAATGACGGAAAGGACGGGGTCCAATTACCGTAAGTGGAAGGACCGTCCTCCATCAGTTCATGGAAGTCTCCTACTGGAGTCAAAATGAGTATTTGAACATTTTTAAGACTTATATCCCCTCACTCCATACCGGTGATTCTAAACAAACAAACAAAAAAGAATTACCACTAAACTCAAAAGTTAGACTAGTAAACTATTCCTATATCATACTTTCGGTCCACGATCGTTTGTTTAAGACTCGGGTCATACGAAATATATGACAATCTGTCCCTAACCACACAAACGTGGATAGAAATTAAACAACGTTTATTAAAAGGACAAAGAAGATAGGTTATATTATAAAAGTACGGAACTTTATCCTTTGACTTGTCGTATAAGAGAAACGTGTCTTTAGACATCGTGATGAAAAAACTCCGGTCATTATTGTAGGTCTCTAGTAAGAAGGTATGAAATGAGGGAGGAAAAAGTCTGAACAAACATTTTATATCTTAAACTTAAATCGGAAATACTAACATATACTAGGTGTCTTCTGGACTAAATACTTTAAAACATGATTTTTTTAGTCTAAACCTTTACTAACATAACATTAGATTCCGATTCCAAAAAAAATGGACAAAGTACACAATATTTCGAACATTTTCTTCAACGTTGTCTGAAAGAGACGACTACTAAACGTGACAATCCCAAAACAATCGGGAAAACATGATGAAACAAAAATTTACCTTTTGTAATTTAAATTGAGACAAATTTCAAATCCTGTAAACGAACCCGATCTCTGTTGAATGGATACTTAAGGACCTAAAAACGTTTTTTGATAAATGGTCCTGTCTATTAGACTCATCACTTACTAGACTTCCGTAAATACCTGACTTACACATTACCAACTACATACATGTAAGACTATAAAAATTTAGGAATTGAAAAAATTCAATTTTTTAATACCGACGAATCCATGTCGAAGAATTGAGGAAAAGCTCTGTGAAGAACAGGATAGAGGTGACACGGACGGACTTAAACAAGGGTGGTTCGTGACGGACACGTACGTCTCTTTTAGACACGTAGGAGAAAACATAAAAAATTTATGACAAATTGTAAACACTCTCAAAATACTTTTAGGAAAACATACTCGACACCCAAAAAAGGTAACACTTCGTAACTTATAGTGTAAAACCTTGCACAAGTATCCCACCCCTAGGGACCCAGAAACAAACGGTCTGGGTTCGTGACGAAAAACCGCAGTAACGTGTCACGACAAGTAGTGGGTCTCATGATGATAGTACACTTAAGAAAAACAAAAGGTACATAAGGAATCAAAGGTACAAAAATTTTTTAGTAAGGGAAAAAAATTTTTTCTTTTTTTCACTAAAAGGCAAATACTTCGTCATATTTTATTTACTCTACATAAAAGTTTTGTCCAGGGATTCTGTTATGAAGTCTAGTAAAAATTTCACTGGTTCAGTAAAATTATACAGTTGGTTCTATTTTCTATAATATGGAACATAAAACGGACATCACGGTAATCATCTTATCTCTAATTTCGGTCGAAATTGAAACGTTTCACTTGAGGATATACAAGACAAGAGTAAGTAAGTAAGAGAGTTTTTTGTTTACTTAAGTCTCCCTTGAACCAGATTGACGAAAACAAAGTCGACGTCCGTCCCTTCGTTTTCCTGTGGTACATAGGTCACTCGTAATTCTTCTCTTTAACAACTAACAATTATTGTCAAAAATATGTCTCTTACTCAGTAAAACCTATTACTGAATTTTAAAATACTTTTTACAAGTCGTGAATTTACACGAATAAGATTCTCTTTTATTTTAATGTGTGACAAATTCATTTTCTAAGAAAAAAAAAAGGAAATTTTTTTTTAAGATGTTTTCCAAAACTAGAACTTAGAAACAGACCCTGGACCAAAAAGGAAACTCCAAACGAAAAAGAAAGAAAGAAAAAAAAAATTCTAAAACAACACTATCAAAAAATAAAAAACGGAAAACAAAATGCAACACGACTGTGGTTTGTGTAGACCAAATATTAGTCATGTAACCTTTCGACCATAATAACTATATCTTGGTTACGTATCGAAAGAAATCCCAAAGAAAAACCCAAAAACCAAAAACATTTCACACTTATTTTCTGCAAATGAGTAAAAGGGATTTGTGACACAACCATCACACGTGGTACTGTCAAAGGTCGTTTCCGTTCGACCTCGACCAACCTGACTACTCTACTTCCTCTGACGAACTCGAAATACCTTCTTCCCCTCTTCGTGAATGAGACAAAAATTACCTCCTACATAAGAAAAGTATCTACGACCTTGATCTCACGTGAACAATCTACGATTTCCAAACTCGAAATGTGTTTTATAAAAGTAGACATAAACAATAACAGATGTTTTATAAAATTAAACCTTGGTCGTATGATTCTATGTTACCGACCAATACAGAACTTTCATAAACAAGAACGGAGAAGATCCGTATGACGTAAGACACCCAGTCAAACTTGTCGAAGAGGTGGAATAATCTATCACCATTTAACTTGGTCCTCATATCTAAATGTTGGTATTCGAAGTTTTCTCTTTTTCACAAAAGTCAGACATCACTTATTTACTAGTATGGTTTTATCTGACTTTGAAGTCAATTCGTTCCAAACACAAAATTTATAAAAGACACAAGACCTATTAAAGGTCATTGGGCATGAGGGATTTTACGTCATTTATTTTTTTTCTTTTTGATCATTCAAAAGTGTCATATCCAAAAGAAGTTTTTAAGACATTGTTTGTATAAATTACACCACAACGGTATTACATTAAAGTCACAAGAATGTCCTATTTAGGTGGAATACTTATAAAACGTCTTTTAAACCCCATATAAAAGAAAAATTACTAGTCTTTAAGTGTCCACGAGTTAAGGAACATTTTAGAGAATTTCATGTCAAATGACAATAATCACCGACTAATAAATACGAAATGTTTGAATTTATTACAAGTAGTTTTAATTGAATACCGTATTAAAATTCAACATCTTTATTTAACAACTAACGTTGAATTGTCAGGATCTTCTATTCGTCCCTTGTTGAGGTTCTTTAGAAAAGATAAAATGAACTAAATCACTGTTGGTCCTTTTGAACTCAATCGTGAAACTTTGGATTCCTGTACTAATTTAACCCACCTTACGTGAAGATTTCCAACTTTAATTTTAAAGTTTCGAGAAGATTCTACAGTTCAAAAGTTATTATTCAAATTCAAAAACATAAGGTGAAAAATGATGAATTTGAATGTCTTAAAGGTATCATTGAAAATTCCAAACCCCCAATACGATATATTCATGTTCTTGGTAGGACCCGTCTTGTTGTTAAATGTCGTCTAAACAAGAAAATTACTTTGTTATTCTTATTGGTCGACGTCTCTTAAGTCTCTTGGAAATACCGTTCACAAATAGGGGGTGAACATTTGTCACAAAATTCTACAAGTGAAACGAGAAAAGCCAATGTATTTAAAATCATTGGCAAGATAACTTTATCACAGATTTTATCTCATAGATCAGAAATAAGTGTCATGTAATATAATACATTACGTGACCTGATTGAAAACAAATGGTAAGTACATTGTTTTGGGTCGTGCAATAGACGTGATTTGAGTTCCTTACAGGGTAAACGGATCCGTCGAGAAATTATTCCCATTACCCTTTGACTTATACTGGATACCTGACTACCATTGTTCCCGAAAATGACAAGAAAAGTCACCTTGGAAGTAACATTGATCGATCATAATATAAATATATGTCCCAGAGAAAAGAAATGACTACATAAAAGGATGAGTATCGGTTGGTTATTTAAGTTAATAGACAAAGTTTATAAAAATTTCACATTAAACATATCGACATCATGACTCCAAACTCCTCTATGTACAATTAGTCGTCTGGTGGATAAATTTTAAGACTCAAGAGACCTTTTCTCAACATTGAGAAACTTTCCCTTCTCACTTGTCCCGGGCACTACACCCCTCTACTACACTTTAATTCCTAGAGGAATAACGACACAATAGGACACATTGTGTAGAAACGGTTTCTAGTCAAAATATAAATCCGTTGACTACCAGGAAAACGTAAACCCAAAAAACAACAACAATGGTATATGGAGTATCGTATTCTTTACCCGAGCACACAGAAAGTAGGAAACCTTACTCGAACTGTATAAAACTTATTTACGAAAATTTATGTCATCGTTTGTAACATAACCACCCCAATATGATTAATTAATTTACAAAATTAACAATGTACATATAAAACAACATATATTTTTGAAAATTTTACAGACTAAAGAGTTGAGAAGTCTCGTAATGCAGATAAATGAAAAATCTTTGATGAAGAAATTATTTATTTACATGTAAAAATACATCTACGACCCTTTTTTTAGGAAATTTTGATGTCGTGTTAAATCTATTTTACAAGTGACTCTACAGGTCAAAAATTTCGTCCGTAAAAGATGTATTAGGAATTATCTGTTAAAATGGACAGATTGTCTTCTTAAAACGATCTATCCTTCTTTCTAGAGACCCTAATGTTCCACTGACTTCTGGTCAAAGATGTCAATGAAATCGTTGTAATTGTAAAATTTAGTCTACTCATACCTCTACAGGTAAAAGAGTAAAAGAAACTTGACAAGTGAAGTTTATTGAACTTAGACAAGTTTTTGATAACTTAATAAAACCGGACAAGTGATATGGTTGTACTGACAATTCACTAGGGTTCTCGAGAATGACGGTCTATGAAAAGTCCGAATGGTCATTTCACTCAAATTCGACACCCTAGAGTCTCGGACGAATTAATTAATTAATTTCTGAAAACTGAGAGTAGGCCATCGGGACCACTAAAACCATAGAGGGGAAGTACCGTTAGGACGATCATTGAAAAAAAGGGGTTCGAAACACATTAAGAACTTTCATACCAAGAACTTTCTGTAACTTTTCCCTACGACCACACTAGTGTAAGTCCGTCTTCTTTAGACGTTTTAGCATCCTGAACGAAAGGAAAATTATAAGTATCACTACTTCTACACTCCCCACACACGAGTGTAAGACTCGAAATATACCCTTTATTGAAAGAGGGGAGAGGTAATTGTACTACGAAGGATCACCACTGAAACTTGTCTGGACTACTCACCCTCTTGACACACATGAACCAGGGAAAACTACTTAGTCAAAAGTAATTAGATGAAAAGGATGATATGACTATTCGCAATGATCATGATATGACTAGTCACCCGAAAGGACCATCGATTTGCCACTTCTTAGACGGACGTCGAGTTCTCTGGACCCAGACTAGGGACCCAGTCCTTCTAGGGGACCTCTTCCCTTACCGTTGGGTGAGGTCATAAGAACGGACCTCTTAACGTACCTGTCTTCTCGGAACGTCCGATATCAGGTACCCCAGTGTTTCTCAGTCTGTGCTGACTCACTGATTGTGTATGTATGTATGACTAGTTATGAGTGAATCTTAAAGAAGAAAAGTTGGGGTACAAATCTAACCTTTATCTCTAAATAGTCTGTACAGGAGATTGAAATCAACAAGTACCCAGTAATATTAGATCACACTATACACGATTTCTATGTGGTGCATACTTCCCTTGTTCAGAGACAGATGTACCCAGATATTTCAGAAGGTCTCCACTGATATTTCGACCAAAATTTCCTGATTCTCGAACAAATGACATACTGATTATCGACATAATTAATTGTACCACATAATTATATCATCCTCGACATAATTAATTGTACATAATATAATTGTACCACTCCTAGAAAGTCACCTTTCACGGGATCACATAATAGACCTTGTGTCACCCGTAGAAACTTGAAATTTCGTACATGATTTCAAACTTAAAGTAGGACATCCACCACCATTTCTCGGTGTTTCCCAAAAGTCACCCTCATCGTAATCGGTCAAACACAAGATCTTTCCAGGAACATCGTCATGGCACGTCCCACCTAATTTCACTAATGACAATCGACTAAAAGAACACCAGGTAAACAGTCTACTATTCGACTCTTCTCTAACGTCCCGTCATTCTCATCTTCCCTTTAAACTGTATAAATCCTTTACCGTAGTCACTCTTTAAACTAAGGACGGAAGGAACACCCTCTTTTCTGTCCATTTACTTAAAACGAGTAAGTAAGAAAGAAGGTAATCTTTTTGGGACTGAGTTGTAGAGAATCCAGAAATGGTGGCTCCGGGAACAAAAAGTCCGGGAAATGACCGGACTGTTGTAAATCAGTTTGTAAAAAAAGAGTTCAAAGTAAGATGAAGTAAAGGGTAATATTAAGTAAGTCTAAAATCAGACGTCTTCTCTAGGTCACACGGAGATGATCTGTCAATTCATTAAGACCTTTTATTGTCTTCTATTGTAAACTACGATTAAACTAACAAAATCGGACAAAGAAGATCCGAAAAATACAGGAACTTTTACGGTATACATATTTTTCAAAAAATTTAGATCCAATGATCCATTCTAATAAGAAATTTTCTATGAAGTCATCTCCTTGGGAATTTACCCTCCTTAGGTCGGTAAGATTTGGGTGAACAAAAGGGAGTACGTTACTTAATCTGACAAGTTATACTATGACAGATTGGTGTACCACAAACTCGTGAACTTTATACCGATCACACTTACCTCGACATTTTACGAAAGACAATTCACTTTGTTACAAAGGGAAATAGAGCGTGACACGAACAAGTATGATGTGTATTTGTAGTGGTCAACTACAGTTTTGTGACCAAGGTAAGATTAATACTAAATGATTGGTTTCATTATTCACAAGTAGACTTACGAAATACGTTCGTCGTGTTCGGGGACACGGACACACCTAGTGTCATTAACTCTACGAATATAAGTGAAACTATAGTAATTTAATAAAAAAGATCAAGTTTTTATTTATACTTGTTTAACGATTTAAATTTTAGTCAAGATGATTACATCTTGTCGATAATGGTGTTGACCTTTTCTGACCCTCTATATTTAAAATGTCACTTTATAATTATTAACATTAAACACATGGTCTCGTTTTCTTTTTGAAAAGTACGTTCTTTTACATTATTTTACTTGTTATAATTCTATATAAAACAAGTCCACGTATAACCCAAATAACAGAATTGTCAGTTTTTTCATACCTACTTTAATTAGTGGACTTTAGTCTTAATTTTCAGGTTGTCTCATTCTCCTATTCTTGAATGTATGAACCGATCGATTTTTTCTAGAACATGAGTCCGTTTCTTTTTTTTAAAAATTACCTAAATACCAAATATAATACCTTTAGAACAACCTTTAACGTCTTTTCTGTCACAAAATGTTTCTACTTTATATAAGTCAATTCGTCTAATAGATATCTGATATTCTGGAAAGACTATCATCATTTCTAATCAATTAATTTTTGACTTCCATAACCCAACGGGGTTTACAAACCCAAAAAGAAATTCATTATTCAATGTCTTTTTGGACTTACTTGATCCGGTTGGGTCATAAAAAAAAATCGAAATCTACTCGATACTACATTTTCTGTGACCAGTCAATTGCCAAACATACGAAACAGAATTTCCTCAAGGTTTGTATGGGCTTTTTCCACTTAAGAGTCGGATTTTTTTTTAGTGAACACCGTATAAAAACGCAGAAACTATAGACGACTTCTCAAAACGATCTATACTTCTTCCTCCAAGGATGGTGATGTCTTTCACAAAGACGATACAGTCCAGTTTTTAGACCTAAAGAATACTGAAAAATTTATTCGGACCTAAAGAGAATGACAAACAAAGTAGATCACTACGAATAACGTTTTTTGAAAAGACTTTATCTGTGAAACTTCTCGCAGTGTTAACAGTTTTGAACTAGTCATATATCCAAGTTTGGGTTGACGATATTGGTCAAACACTATTTTCTGTCAAATTACTAGAACAGATGGAATTACGAGTGACCAACTTAACAATTAAAGATTGTTACTAAATAATAAAACAATTAGGGTCAAAACCTAAAATAACGGTTTATAGGTCATTAGTTTTCGTTTTGTACAGTCATATTATGTGTAAAAGAACGGATATAGTCTCATATAATCACTCGGTTATGACTTTGAGGTTCCTTTCCTTTTTGGACAGTGTAAGTATCGGTCCATGTTTTTAGACACTACTTCGTACTACTATGTCTAGTTCTTTACCACTAACATGTATAAAAGACTGTAAATTTTTAAAAGTAGCATTAGTCCGTAAAACATTTAAACGTTGTTTTCGTTGGTCTTTTTCAACTTCTTGTGACAACTATAATTTATTCAAATCTCAAAGAAATGTTTAATACGTTTATGGAAAATTTTAAACTAAATTAGATCTCAACTGTTCCTAACTATGAATTTATCTTTTCAATGATTAAACCTCTTTTTAACTATTGGAAAACGATTTTTCAATTTATCCAAGAAAATGTTTTATAAACAACGACACCTAGGGTTTTCTTCCAGAATTACTGAAAGTTCATCAACTAAGTCAACACCCTTTTGTTCATATAAAGCTCGTTAAACCTATATACTCAGATGAAAAAGTTGACATTTGAGCTGATACTTTACCTCTCGTTTTAAATATTTTTAATTTGCCAATGTGACCTTTTATCAGTTGTGTTTTTCCTTATTTACTTGTCGCTGGTTTTTTTCGTACTCTACGATTCTTTTTCATTTTACCGCCTGGATTCAGGCTATCACGATTTACACTTACCTAGCGAAGATAGCTTGTCTTCCAGTCTGACCTACTTGTACTAGGTTGATAAACGACACATATCCTCCGTAATCTGAATTTCTACGTTTATCACTTTCATTTTCCTACCCTTTTCCATAGTCCGTCTGTCTGATAGTCTTTCAACCTCACCGACATGATTGTATATTATCCGAATTTTTGTTTTATACGATAATCTTTATTTTCCTCCGTAAAATATTGTTACTCGTCGTGGTTATCCGTTGGAGTTTGATGTCCTTTGTTTGACTGTTTTACCTTCCCTTATTACCTGTTAACTTGTCACTATCGACCTGTGAAATTAATAACAACGATTAATTAGTGATTCAAAACAGTCTAAGAAACACTGGGTTACCTGACACGGGGTGGTTCAAGGAGACAGGTACCCCAAAAGGTCCGTTCTTATGACCTTACCTAACGGTAAAAGAAGAGGTCCCCTAGTGTCCGTCTAAGAAATGGGGACTCGATGGTCCCTCCGGGTTTGTGAAAATTATGGGGTGAGGGACCACCGAGTCTACCATTTCTTAGACGGACGTTACATCCTCTGGAACCAAACTAGGGAACTAACCCTTCTAGGGGACCTCTTCCCTTACCGATGGGTGGGTGAGTTCATAAGAACGGATCTCGTAAGGTACCTAGTGTTTCTCCGTCTATGTTGACTCATTGATTGTGCGACAGTTACCTATCTTGGTCCCTCTGGTTGTTTGTCCTCTGACTGTTGTGACGTTCCGTTGATATCGATTGTCTATGAACGTCTTGTGCGGTGTGATCTTTCGTGTAACACGAGCTCACGTACACCCTGAAGTTATAAGGTGTCCGATGTAGTTTTTGTTCGAAGTTTTAACATTTTCTTGATTTTACTTTTCATATAAGAGGTTAGTATTACTTCAATCTACGAAACCTTTACATACCTTGAAACCTTTATGTACCTTTAATTTGTTATGTGAGGACTTTTGGTTTCCCAGTTTACTTCTTTAATCGTTGCGAAACTTTATTTACTTTTTCCTATTGTATGGTTTGGACTACCCTACGTCAGTTTCGACGTATTTCCCTTTAAATATCTGTATTTTTAGATCTAATTTCTTTTTTATTCTTGGGATTGGAAAGTCAAATTCTGTGACCTTTTGTTTCTCGTTTCATTTGGGGTTCGTTCGTATTCTTTCTTTGATTACCAATCTCATCCTTTATTACTTTATGTCTTATTCTTCTGTTTACTCTTTCCTTGTTTTGTTTTAAGCCAAGCAACCTTTCTAGTCGTTTTAACTAGTTTCTCGTGAGTTTAATCACTTTAGTTATTTCCCCTCGTAATGATGGTTTAAATGTCTTGTTTCTAATAATACCTTATGATAACATTTATTTATTTTCTGTTTAAGGATCTTTCTGTGTGATAGTTTTGACTAAGTTCTTCTTTATCTTTTTCAACTTATTTGAAGTTTTCTCTATCTCAATTATTACCTTTTTGATACTTTTCTTTTAAAGTGTGTCTACCGAAGTGACCACTTAAAATTCTTTTCATTAAGAAGTGTTTGAGAAGGTTTTTAAACTTCTTCCTTGTGAATTGAGTACACTCCGGTTATAATGGAATTATGGTTTTGGTCTGTTTTGATAGTGCTCCTTTCTTTTGGTGTGTGATTGTAGTGTATCCTTATATCTATTGTTTTAAGAATTAGATCGTTTTGTTGGGTCGTTTTACAATTTTCTAGTAGGTGATACTGTTTTATGCTAAATGGGGTCCTTACGTTTCAACCGAATACTAGGGGTTAATTACACTATCTGACATTACATACGTTTTTACTAATGATATTGTTTCGATTACCTCCACTACCTTAAGGTCGATTCGATAAAGTTTAGGATTTTCTACTACGACGCTTTCACGACATAAGTTATACGGTCGTTTAAAACCTTTTCTCATCACCGGCATCCTGACCTTTCCCAGTGAAAAGTAAGGTTAGGGTGTCCGTTATGGTCGACGTGAATAATGTGTACGATCGTTCTATTACGAGTTTTAGGAAGTTCTATCCGAAGTCGTCATACACTTGTTTCTTGACGGTCTACATGTTCAACCTAAATCTTTTCCGTCTCCTTGGTCTCTAGTTTAACGGTTGTAGACAACCTAGTATCTTTTTCGTTCCCTTATGGACGGGGGGGTTTAGACGAAGTAATTGATACTATTTCGGAAACACACCACAACCTCTAACGCTCACTTTACTGTGTTTCTGTGTGTGTGCTCTACCTGTTTCTGTGTTGAGGCCGCCTCCTTTTTTGACGCGTTCGTTCGAACGCCAAATGAAAATATATCGGGGGGACCCGTCTTAAGGTCTGATACTGATTCGGAAGAGTCATATCGCGTACACGTATTTACAATAGCATGTCGTTTTCCCTCACTTTAAGGACGAATAACGTCTCAGACAGGTCTCGGGAGAGAAGGAGGAATAGTGTCCTTCCCTTACAAGGGAGCAAACGTTCCCTGGTAATTTGAGTTCCGACACAGGTCTAAGGAACCGTCTTTCGGAGTAAACGTTCGTGCAAGTCGGGCCCGTCTCTCAGGGCAAACGTCCGTGTAGAGACGATGGGATAACACCGACGTAATTGGGAAGTCACACCTAGTGTTGTTTGACACCCTTTAAGAATTTTCTCTACCCTTATGGTCCGGTAGCACCGATAGACGGAGGACTCTTTACACATACGTACAGTTCTTTGTTGTCTTGGTCTGTACCTTACTACCTGACTAAGTTTTAAACCTTTCCTCATGCAACTCCGGTGTATAACAGTGGGACGAACAATTGAATATACGTCTCATGTAGTACACTTCACGACTCGACTTACTTAGTATTCGACCTTAGTTCTAACGGTCCTCTTTATAGTCAACGTCTACTGTGGTGAGATTACTGTCGCTTCTCCTTGATTCCTTGAAGAACTACTTCCACTTTTCCTAGTACTTTTTCGACCGAATTTTGAGTAAGTTTTTTGTTTCTAGTACCGTAGACCAGGGTAGTGAAGTACCGTTTATCTACCCCTTTGTCACTGTCTCAAATAAAAGAACCCGAGGTTTTTAGTGACGTCTACCACTGACGTCGGTACTTTAATTTTCTACGAACGAGGAACCTTCTGTTTGATACTGTTTGAATCCGTCGTATAATTTTTCGTCTCTGTAATGAAACGGTTGTTTCCAGGCAGATCAGTTCCGACACCAAAAAGGTCATCAGTACATACCTACACTCTCAACCTGGTATGTCTTCCCACTCAAAGTTTCCTCACTACGAAAACTTGACACCACAACCTCTTCTGAGAACTCTCAGAGAACCTGTTGTACCTCTAGTTTGATCAGTTATAATTTCCTTTAGCTAGGACTTATAAGTAATTTTCCTGACGACGACTTCGACTTCGAGGTCATGAAACCGGTGGACTACGTTTCTCGATTTAGTGACCTTTTCTGGTACTACGACTATTTCTGACTCCCATCCTTCTCTTCCCCCGTTATCTCCGACTCTATCAACCTGCTGGAGTGACTGAGTTACCTGTACTCAAACTCGTTTGAGAACCTGTGTCACTTTTTGCCTTTGGATCATACGATGGCAACTATCCAAACGTTTGTTAACCCCAGCGTTTCTCCGCCTGTACTGACTCGCTGACTTGACTTGACTTCGTCACTTTATGAGTCCTTGTTTACATTGTTTACGTGTTGAACGTGTGACTTTTGCCTTTGCAACTTTTCTCTACACTGACTTACCTTTCGGAAAAGTGTGTAACCGACATCACGAAGCAAAAAGTATAAGTAGGAATCAAATGACACCCTAAAATCTCCATTGAAGGGATGACGAACGGTCACGGGAGAGTGGAATATTGGAAATCCTAAAACTTACTGCACAAAACTTTTAGAATTATGACAATCCTCCTGTCATGAGGGGTTTAACTAGATGTCTCAGTAAAGGTAGGGATTGTTTTAGAATGACCGAAAACAAACAACGTCTTTAACTGTTTGACTAGAATTTTTAAGGATGGTTTTGGATTCTCTGGGGTTGTCGGTTAGAACTTTTTCTTGTCTAAACCTTCTGAGTCTAAAGAACTACAGTTTTGGATAATGTTTCGATGTCATTAGTTGTGTGACACTATAACCGTATTCCTTGTATATATCTACTCACCTTAACTTAACTCTCAGATCTTTATTTGAGAATGTAAATACCAATTAACTAAAGTTTGTCTCTATGGTTCTATGGAGTTATCCCTTTTCTTATAACAGAGGTTTTTTACTACGATCTATTGACTTATAGATGTTCATTTTCTTACTTCAATCTAAATATTGTATGTGGTATATAAATGTCAATTGAGTTCTGTTTATATATTGTAATTTATATTTCCGACTTTGATGTTTTTGACAATCCTTTTGTGTCCATATTTATAAGTACTGTAACCTGAGTCCATTATTAATTGAATCTATTCTGTTGAAAATTTCGTGTTCAGTCAGTCAGTCAAGTCAGCGAGTCAGCACAGGATGAGAAACGCTGGGGTACTTAGTGTCGTGCGGTCCGGAGGGACAGGTAGTGGTAGAGGGCCTCAAGTGAGTCTGAGTACAGGTAGCTCAGGCACTACGGTAGGTCGGTAGAGTAGGACCCAGCAGGGGAAGAAGAGGACGGGGGTTAGGGAGGGTCGTAGTCTCAGAAAAGGTTACTCAGTTGAGAAGCGTACTCCACAGGTTTTATGACCTCGAAGTCGAAATCGTAGTAAGGGAGGTTTCTTTAGGGTCCCGACTAGAAGTCTTACCTGACCAACCTAGAGGAACGTCAGGTTCCCTGAGAGTTCTCAGAAGAGGTTGTGGTGTCAAGTTTGTGTAGTTAAGAAACCACGAGTCGGAAGAAGTGTCAGTTGAGAGTGTAGGTATGTACTGGTGTCCTTTTTGGTATCGGAACTGATCTACCTGGAATCTACCGTTTCATTACAGAGACGAAAACTTATACGATAGATCCAACCAGTATGAAAAGAAGGTTCCTCATTCGTAGAAAATTAAAGTACCATCGTCAGTGGTAGACGTCACTAAAACCTCGGGGGGTTTTATTTCAGACTGTGACAAAGGTGACAAAGGGGTAGACAAAGTTCGACCAAAAGTTTTTCCGTCTCCTTGGTCTCTAGTTTAACGGTTGTAGGCGACCTAGTACCTTTTTCGTTCTCTCAAGGTCTTTTTGTAGACAAAGACGAAATAACTGATACTGTTTCGGAAACTGCCACACCTAGTGTTATTTGACACCTTTTAAGACTTTCTCTACCCTTATGGTCTGGTGGACTGGACGAAGAACTCTTTAGACATACGTCCACTCCTTCGTTGTCAATCTTGACCTATACCTTGTTGTTTGACCAAGGTTTATCCTTTTCCTCATGCAGTTCCGATATATAACAGTGGGACGAATAAATTGAAGATACGTCTCATGTAGTACTCTTTGCGACCTGACCTTCTTTGTGTTCGACCTTAGTTCTAACGACCCTCTTTATAGTTATTGGAGTCTATACGTCTACTGTGGTGGCAATACCGACTTTCACTTCTCCTTGATTTTTCGGAGAACTACTTTCACCTCTCACTTTTTCAACCGAATTTCGAGTTGTAAGTCTTTCGTGTTCATTTGTTTCTGTTTTTATCTATTGGACTTGAATTTTTGAAAACACGAAGTTCCCTTTTTCATTCTGTTGGGTATCTTTTCCTCTTTTATAAACGTTTCGTACATAAACTACCCAGAGCAGGGGTCTTATATATTTCTTGTGAATGTCGAGTTGTCACTTTTCTGTGGAGTTAGATTTTTACCAATTTCCTAAACTTATTTGTAAAGAGGTTACATCTCACTGTAGATTCCCCCGACTATATTTACAGGACTCTAAGTCATCACCACTACTAACGTGATGAGACTTATAAGATTTTGGAGACTTAAATGAAAAATATCCCATTTAAAATACCATATACTTAATAGAGTTTTTATTATTGCATAATTTTAATATGTCATACTCTCAACACTCAATTCAAAATAAACCCGGTTTTACGTCTGATATTGGGTCTCTCTCGTGGAGTCTCTCGAGACTCTTTGACGAGGTTTCTTCGTCCCCCCTTCTAGTCATATATACACCAGAAAAAAACGAAAAACGAAAAAAAAAAAAACTTCTCCCTCATGTACGTTAGTCAGTGAAAACACACACACACACACACACACACGCGTCCAAAGACGATCAATGGTACTTCCTAAAATCACAAAAAGATCTACACTCATAGTTGTTCTTAACCCAAGTATTTTAGTCGAGGACTTTCATAGATTGAGAGACTTTTGAACAAGACGGACAAAAGGGTCTGGTGTCTCACGGAGTGAAGACGAGAGACATCACTCGAGGAATGGTACCCCACAAACTTTTAGTCGTCGACGTCGTCGAATACTAAATTAGGAACATCTACTGTTCACGGTTAAATATCAACTGTCCCAGGGGAGATGTCATTAAACACTCCGTAAAGTACTGGTAAAACAGGGCGTCACGATCCTTCCGAGTAAAGATCCAGACCGTTTCTAAAATGATTGAGTTACACGACAATGACTCGATCCAGAATAGTTTTCATTGGTTTCCTGAGTTCTGACGAAATGATTAGACAATATCAGGTCCTTTTTAAGGGAGAACAACACAGAAGGGTATTGATCTCATTGTGATAACGTTAGTAACTAGAGTATATTTTGATGTATAAAAACAGTCTTCGAGTCAGCGTGTAAACCATTACGTTCTTTGTCGTTAAATTATTTTGTCCGTTTCATGTTTATTATAGTGATCGTCATAATAATTTCAGTATTCATTATTAATTCACTTCTTGAAGGCAATCCACGACGGGTCATATAAGAGTCCAACAGATTTAATCAGATAAAATGTGGTCAGAAAAAGAAATCTCCCTTAATATATAACCAGGACAGGTACTCAAAAGTTCCACCGTATCACCATTTCTTAGGTGGAGGGTCACGTCCTCCACTTTCTCTACACCCAAGTTGGGGACCCAGTCCTTCTAGGGGACCTGATCCTTTACCGTTGAGAGAAGTCATAAGAACGGACCTTTTAAGGTACTTGTCCTCTCAGACACCGAATGTCAGGTACCCCAGTGTTTCTGTACTGACTCACGTACGTGTGTGTGACAGGTATACCGAGGGTCAGAACAAAGGATCACAATAACCTGACCAATAGGAATCGTGTTAAAGTAATAAGGGTTCTATTTCCCCCCCCCCAGAATTTTGAATTCACTTGTGTCGAACTAAAATTGGTGTATTTAGGTAGGGTATTAACACCCTCCAACATAAGGAACCGACTTGAAAACGAACGACAAGTTAGTCTCGAACTCATTTATCTTCTTTTAAGTGTAGATATCGGTCCCAGTCTCGTCCATAATAATTAACCGGTCCATTTCACTTTCATCACTTTTATCTCAGCGAGTCAGCACAGGTTGAGACACTGGGGTACCTGATATATCGGATGTTGCGAGACGACAGGTACCCTAAAAGGTCCGTTCTCATGACCTCACCCAACGGTAAAGGAAGGGGTCCTCTAGAAGGGTTGGGTCTCTAGTTTGGACCCAGAGGACGTGACATCCGTCTACGAAAATGGTAGACTCGGTGGTCCCTTCTACCGATTCTCCTAGGGTTAGTCATTATTGTTCTTACCAGACTTATCCTGACTCGAAACAAAGAAAACTTTGTTAAAGGATTCCCGATAGGTTAGTCTCGGAACCTCCCCTTTTTAGGTGGTTTTATTGGGGTTTCATAATCTGTATCCATTAACTGGTGTTTGGGTTGTTAACTTAACTAAAAATTTTAATCGTATCCTAAAACAGGTACTATCTTTTGTAAATTAAATATACCTTTCCAGATTCTTCAGTTCTTAGGGTACCTGTCTCCTCGGACCACCCGATATAAGGTGTCCCAGCGTTTCTCAGCCTGTGCTGACTCACTGAAGTGAGTTCTTCAGTTCTTTTGTAATCTTCACTAACACGTTCAGTACAGGTCGTAGAACCCATGCGACAGATGCAGACTGTAGATCAAAGACCACCTTCATGTCAAAGAAGTCAAACTCGTACCAAAATTCCACTCAAACTCCAATAGTCAGGAAAGATATCTGGTCAGGTCACGTCCCTAGGACAACTCCCGGAAACGTAGACCCAACATCACTCAGATAATTTACTACGGAAAAGGTTATATGTATTAAAGGACCAACTTACAACATCTCGTAGACTAGAAGTAGGTTTTTAATGATTCTATTCGAAGTCTTTATAAAAAATTACTTAGTCAATTTGAACTGTAATTACCTTGTATTGTTGTTCCTTAATAGGCCTTTCACTTAGAATCATTATGTCTGGAGGTAATTTAACCTTTATTCATAAGTGACTTTGTAGAAAAAGAGAGATTTTAGTGGACGTAAAGATGGTTTATATAGGTTTAATTTCTGATTATACAAACATTTTATACAGGTCACAGTTTTTTGAACCGGACTATTAAATATATTGATATTAACTAGTATGTCCGGAAAACGAAAGGACTTTGAAAATACTCCTCAGAGTCTGACTTGAAAATTTTATAGTGAGTCTCGATCCTTCGAGTACGGTTACCGAATAGTGTCTAGGGTGGATTGTCTAAATCCACTTAAGGAAGGAAAAGTTCCAGCGGTTTTATGGAACTCCCTGAAGGGAGTACAGAGTCACCATTTCTTAGACGAACGGTTCGCCCTCTATACCTAAGCTATAGACCTAGTCCTTATACGGGACCTCTTTCTTTACCGTTGGGTGAGGTCATAAGAACGGACCCTTTAGAGCACCTGTCCGTCCGTCCAATGGCAGGTACCCCAGCGTTTTTTCAACCTGTACTGAAATCACTGATTTATCGTTGATATTGTTTTATGGAACTCCAAAGACATGGGCGATCACTCCATCGGAAGTGTCAAATAGACTATTTGGACGACCCCGGGATTCTCAAATTTTTAGAGACCTCCCTTGTCTATCTCTTTTTTTTTGTAAAGTTAAGACGAATGTTTACATATTAAATGGTTTAATGACACTTAGTATTAACCAAACTCCCTTTTCAAAGGAATATGTATCTTTTTTAAATTTGGTTTATCTTTGGCATTTTTAATACTGGTATAAGTGGTCAAGTGAGTCAGAATACATTGATTGAGAAAAACGATTGTCAAATACTTCGGTAGTCAAAAGAGTAATCCTAAAAATTAAAAGAATTGATCAAGTCGTAATACCAGATTTTCAGTCTTTGAAGATAAATAGGTTTTCAAGAAAGACAATTAGAACCTCCCCTTTGTAAAGGGGTTTCCGTAATATTATTTTGGTGTTGACGGATATTACTGTTTTTCTGAATTCTGTATAAATTTTAGACTAGCGTTACGTTAACTGTTTCTCTGAACTAATGACGACACTGTATATCGTGAAATTATTGATCCTAATACTGTATCGTAAATGTTCCTATACAGTATAGAAATCTTTAAGGTATATTAAAGATCTTACAGATATAATCATTCGTAAATAGGAGTTATATTGGACTCTTCTAAGTAATGAGTAAATTGTTATGAAGGGTCCATTAAATTGTATAGTTTATGTTGATTAATTATAGAGAGAAGCCCTACAAAGTCCCCGGGAAACTTCATAGGATTTCAATCGTTCTCCCGTTTCCTGAAGTAATTTAAAACCAAATCCTTCAAAACAGTTATTTATAGTTTTTCCAAATCTTATGAGTCAGTCTATCCTAATATACAGTGACACTTTTTATCAACAAGTGAATCGGTTTCATTGTTTCTGAAGTTTCGTTCATGTCTTATCTAGTGAATTTCCCATTTGTTGAATTTTAGTCAATAGTTTCCGTCAAACGACGACGACGACGACGACGATTCAGCGAAGTCAGCACAGGGTGAGACACGCTGGGGTATCTACCGTCGGGTGGTCCGAGGGGACAGGGACCCTAAGAGGTCCGTTCTTGTGACCTCACCCAACGGTAAAGGAAGAGGTTACTCACTTTTACTTCAGCAAGTCGGTACAGCGTAGAATCATTTTGAATAGGAGAATTGTCTCTCTTTTCACTTCAAGTTCAAAATATGTCGAATGAAATTAAAAAAATTGGATAGTCATTAATAAAAAAAACGTAAAAAATTTGTTAATAAATTAAATTAACCTTCTATTAATGAAATGTTATAACTCTCCCAAAAACGCTACATAGTCATACTTAAACGGTATCCGTATGTAAACAGGGGACGTAGGACATGGTAGGAGGGTTTAGGGAGGGATGAGGTAGGGAGATCCAACAATGTCTCGTTACCGAAACAAACGGGACACAGTATGTAGTCTGAGGATTATCAACAGACAAAACGTATACCATTATATATACAAAGCTACGATAAGAGAGTTTAGTAGGGTGGAAGAGGAGTGTGATTCAGGTTTTCAGACAAGAAATGTAGACACAGAGGAAACGACCGGAACGTACATCCCAACACTCATACTAGAAAGATCTAAGGTATATATACGTAATTATATACTATAAACAGAAAGAGAAAGTCTGAATGAAGTGAAACATATTATCCGGGATCAAAGTAGATGGAGTAATCTTGACTGAGTTCCCGCATGGAAAACTATCGACTCATTATAAGGTAACATATATACATGGTGTTGAATGAATAGGTAAGTAGACGACTACCTGTAGATCCAACGAAGGTACAGGATTGATGACATTTATCATGACGTTACTTATGATCCCCTACACAAAAAAAGTTAGAACCAAAGGAATCCCGTATACGGGTCATCACCTTAACGATCCAGTAAACAATAAAAAAAGGATCAAAAATTTCCTCAGAGGTATAACAAGAGGTATCATCAATATAGTCAAACGTGAGAGTGGTTGTCAAATTCTCTTAAGGTAAAAGAGGTCGTAAATGACAAACATCCGAAAAAGTACTACTGGTAAGACTGGTCACACTCTACTATGGAGTAACACCAAAACTATACGTAAAGAGTTTATTACTCACTAAGACTCGTAGAAAAGTACACAAATAATCAGTAGACATACGGAAGAAACCTCTTTATGGACAAATCCAGAAGACAGGTGAAAAACTAACCCAACAAACAAAAAGACCAAAAGTCGACGTACTTGATGAATATATAAAACCTGTAATTAGGAAATAGTCAACAAAGTAAATGATAATAAAAGAGGGGAGGACTCCAAACAGAAAAGTGGGACAAATATCAAAGGGAACGAGACGTTTTTGAACATTCAAATTAACCCAGGATGGATAAATCAAAACGAAAATAAAGGTAAAGAGATCCTCTAAACAGTATCCCCTAGAACGACACTAAATACCGTCTCTCACCAGACGGATACAAAAGGAGATTCTTAAAATAAGAAAGACCCGAATATAAATCGAGAAATTAGGTAAAACAAATAAAAACACATACCACAATCCTTCACAAGATTAAAATAAGAGAATGTACATCAACGGGTCAAAAGGATCGTGGTGAACGATTTCTCTGACAGAAAAGAGGTAACATATAAAAACGAGGAAACAGTTTCCACAGGTTTCCACACACCTAAATAGAGACCTGAAAGACAGAACAAGACAACCGGATATAAAGATAAAAACACGGTCATGGTATGACAAAATTACTGACAACGAGACATCATATCAAACTTCAACCCTACCAACTAAGGAGGTCAAGGAAAGAAGAAAGAGTTCTAACGAAACCGATAAGTCCCAGAAAAGACAAAGGTTTGTTTAACACTTTAACAGATAAGATCAAGATACTTTTTATGACAAACCATCAAACTATCCCTAACGTAACTTAGATATCTAACAAACCCCATCACATCAGTAAAAGTGATATAACTAAGAAGGTTAGGTTACGACCGGTCTTCTCTTACCACCCTATATGAATTTCACTACTTTTTGGATGTTAGTCCTAAAGAGATGGATCGTTCCTAAAGTAAGTCTAAGCTACCTCTTTATTTTTCAAAACGTCCACTCGTTTTCGATTCTCTAAAGTCGTGGTGGTTAGGTCGAGAAGTTATTTATCATTTTCTTGAAGAGATCTATCCTTTGTGTCTTTTTCGGGAATTCGTTTGGGGTTTGTTATTTCATTTACCATTCCCCTAGTATGAATAGTTATTAATGGAATTTGTTTTTACCCAATTTACGAGGTTGGTTTTCTGTATCTGACCACTTACCTATGTTTTTGTTCCGGGGATATATACGACAGATGTTCTCTGGGTGGAGTTTGGATCCCTGGGTATGTCTGACTTTCACTCCCTGACCTCTTTCTATAAGGTACGTTTTTCTCTGATTTTCTTTCATCCTCATCGTTATGAGAATAGTCTATTTTATCTGAATTTTTATTTCTGACGATATTCTCTGTTTCTTGTAATGTATTACTAGTTCCCTAGTTAGGTTCTTCTTCCGTATAGTTAATAATCATATAAACGTAGGTTGTATCGTGGAGTCATGTATTCCGTTTACGATTGTTGATAATTTCCCCTTTAGTTGTCATTATGTTATTATCATCCCCTGATATTATGAGGTGGGTGTGGTTACCTGTCTAGTAGGTCTGCCTTTTTATTGTTCCTTTGTCTTCAAATTTACTATGCAACCTGAATTGGTTGTAGATGTCCCGTAAAGTGGGGTTTTGTTACCTCAAGTAGAAAAAGAGTTCACATGTACCTTGTAAGAGGTCCTATCTAGTGTAGGACCGGGTGTTTAGTTCTGAACCACTTAAAATTTTGTGACTTTAGTCAAGTTTGTAGAAAAGATTAGTGTGTCATTCTAATCCATAGTTGATGTCTTTTTTTTAATATTTTTGTTTTGGTGTACCTCCGATTTGTTGCACGAAGACTTATTGGTTGTCTAGTGACCTCTTTATTTTTTCCTTTAGTTTGATACGGATCTTTGTCCTGTTACTTTTGTGTTGTTGGGTTTCGGATACCCTAAGTCATTTTCGTCACGACGATTCACCCTTCAAGTATGGTTATGTTCGGATGGAGTTCTTTGTTCTCTCTGTAGTTTATATTTGGGTTGGAATGTGGCTTTCGTACATCTTTTTCTTCTTGTGTTGGGTGTTTCAATCATCTTCCTTTCTTTAGTATTTCTAATCTCGTTTTTATTTCCTTTTCTTTACTTCCTTTGGTATCGTTTCTAGTCATTTTTGATTATCTACCAAGAAACTCTTCTATTTACTTTATCTGTTTGGTAATCGGTCTGAGTAGTTTTTTTATTTTTCCCTCTTCTGAGTTTAGTTATTTTAATCTTTACTTTTTCCTCTTCCATGTTGTCTGTTACGTCTTTATATTTCCTAGTATTCTCTGATGATACTCGTTGGTATACGGTTATTTTACACGTGAATTAACCGTATTGACTTCCAAGTATTAACAGTATCCATGGGGTAAAAAAGAATTACTAACACTTTTCAACCAGTCGGTCACATTGTTCCTGTAAAAATATATTGAGACTGGTTGAATCTGACAGAAAACTGATCTCATCGGTTCATGAGCAGATCCAGGTTTAGGAGGTAGATTCTTCACATCAATTCGTTTCCTAGTAAAACCAATCTTTTACTAAATTTACAGTTCAGTCTTATAACGAAATTCCAAAAAAGTTCGTAAAGTGTTATCAAGTCTTAACTAAGTAGACTAGAAAAGACCGTGACAACTTAGACAGGTCAGGTGTAAAAAACTTTTTCGAGACCCCATTCAAACTCATTAAAGACACGCTTAAGGAACGTAAATAACGTTCGGACAACAAGTTTTATGTAATTCCCTAACAGGGGAGGACGAAAGAAATAAGTAAGGGAACGAAACAAAAGTCTTTGATTGAAATAATCAACTATATAATTATCTAAACTTATGGGTCCCAGTATCCTGACCCACCAATTGAGTTTAAGGAATCGTTTAAGGTTACGTAGGACTGAATCAATTCCGATTCGAGATCCAAGACAAACCCAGGTCCCACACATGTATTCCTGATTCCTGTCCAGTGGAGAAGGATACTATCTGAAGAGGAATTTCCCTTATATTAGTGAAGACTAAAAAATTTAGGAGGAAACGACTTCTTTCCCCTGTCGTCCTCCGACTTCTCAACCTCCTCTATTTTTCTATCACAGACCCAGTCTGTTAAGTTTATCTTCTTCTATGTACCCTCCTTGTCATGAAGATCACTGGAAAATTTTAAGACTATATCAAAGTTAGTTAGAACAACCAAAGGACGTTTCTTTAATGAGGTAGTAAAGGAAAAATCCTTTGAAGATTTATATTTATTTTTATGGTTAGATAAGTCATACAACTAGAATACCGGTCGTAATAGATTGTGTACACGTTTTTATAGATAAAACCTTATAGTTTTCTTGGAGTTAAACCGGTAAAATCCAACTGTAGAAGAAATCATATTAAAAGGGTTAATTGATCCATGAACGTTCATACTCAAAACATACAAGTATTGGGACCGGTTCCACAATCAATCTCCAAGTGAAAGACTACCGGGAATAAAGACACAAACTCTCCACGATAAAGGGTAAAATTTCAACCTAAACAATCCCTATTTTAAATGATCACTTTAACACACCACCTGGTCACACCACGAACACTCGAATAGAGGAGACAGTAGTGAGAGATATCTCAGTAAAGTCGGGAGAATGTACAGAACCAAAAAGGGAGTCGTCGAATTCTGGTCGTACCCACCAACGTAGTAACTTACGTTAACAATAAACACTAGGGGCTCCTCGTTCACAAAACTAATTACTCACCCAAAGGGACACCCTGATGACGTGTCATACTCCTGAGACGGAGGTGGTGAGGACATTTAAAAAGTCAACGGACTCTTTCGGTCTCGGACGACCCTCAGAACAGCGAGAAGAGGTCTCGTTTCAAGAGTATAGAAAGGAAAATAGAACTGTTTAAGATAATTCCGTCGACTTAACTCCTTCTAAAGGTTTAGTCGGAGAATGGATTGGTGAGTCGTTTCTGTCGACAGAGGACGTTGAATCTTTTGAGACTTTAGAAAGTTAGTTCGGACAGGGGGGTTATAGATGGGTGGAGCCACCCATAAGGGACCATTGAAAGTTAGTCGTGGGAAGAGGCGGACGGGGGGGGTTGGGGTCAAAGGTGACCTTTCTCATTGGTCATAGAAAGTTGACCGAGGGAGGGGGGTCCTAGAAAGTTGACCCTCCCCCGTCTATAGACGATATGTTGTGGTTTATTTCAAGTCCTAGTAGTTGGTCATCCCCTCTAGGTTCTTGGTCCTGTCTGAATGGGTCCAAAGAGACCTGAAAGACTCCTCCGTCTACCCGTGTTCCCGGAGACGACGATGTTTCAGAGGTCAAGAAGTGTCTCAAGTCCACTTCCTCTTCAGGTGACACCCAGAGAAGCACCAGTGACATTTTGAAAGTTGGATTTTTTTTTTTTCGTGTTACATTTCCGACACTCAATTTAAAATAAACTCCCGTTTTATTCCTGACATCGGGAGCCTGTCGTGGAGTCTATCGAGACTCTTTGACGAAGTTTCTCAGTCCCGTCCCCCGTCCTTCTATCAAAACCACTTTCCCCTCGTGTACGTTAGTTCGTGTTTACAAAAAGCGTCTTCTAAAGATGATAAATGCTCCTCGTCCACAGTGGTACTTCCTAAAATTGCGAAAAGATCTATACTCGTATATGTTCTTAACCCAAGTATTACAACGAGGACTTTCAGATTGATAGACTTTTGGACAAGACGGTCAAAAGGGTCTCGTGGCTCACGGAGTAAAGACGAGAGGTAGAACTCGGGGAATATCGCCCCACAACTTTTAGTCGTCGACTTCGTCGTGTATAAAGTTCTTAGGAACATCTACAGTTATTGCTCACGGATGAACATCAACTGTTTACTTTGGCAAAACATACTAAAGAAGACCCTGAACTTAAGAAACCAGTGACTTAAAAACTCGAAGTAAGTACAATTATGTACGTCACCATCATCGATTAAACAAAAGTGACACATAAAACCCTTATAAGGTTTTATATAAATAAGTAAGAAGAGACGTTCACAGAAACACAACAACAAAGATCAAACGAAGGAGGAATGGGGACGAGAATTTTTTAGTAAGACGAGACTTGTAAGACCATCCACAACCTCATGTTTTCGAAGAGACTTCATAATTGAACTCCCAACCTTAACGATCCACCATTTCGTTCGTGTAGAAACTGAATGATCCATACGAATTTCAACAAGTTTCACAAACAAGGGTAAATGAGAGGGTAATCGTCATACACTCCGAAAAAAGTAGTAGGTGTTGAACGACAAAAAGTCAGCGATTCAACACAGGTTGATAAACTCTGGGGTACACCACTTCCGGAAGTGGTGTTGAATCGGTTACGAACAAAAACAGACTAAAAATTAAAAACCATCAGACCATCCATATTACTATAAAGTAACACCAAAGTTAATATAAAGTCCAAGGAGAATACTAAAATACGGATAACTCACAAAAGAGGAAAAGACCAACTACGTCTTAAGAAACGTATGAGTCCTATGAATAGAAAATAGTTAATACACACGACGTATATAAGAGAGTGAAAGTCAGGAAATTAAAAAAACTGAAACACGAAACTTTACAAAGGTTGTATACGACATCACATCTCTTGTTGACTTACTTGAACTAAGTACGTAGTAGTTCGAAGTTAATGGTGATGTATTGATTAGAACAAAGTCGATCGGATAGACAACATATATGGGACCCGATAGAGTTACGTTTGAGGTCTGTAGCATAGTAAATTAGACATTTATAAAGTCATTCATAAAACTTCACTATTCGTAAAAGTTTTTTACAAATAGTTAAAAGTCTTGTAACTCAACTAAAAGAAGATAGAGACAATGGTGCCTCTTCCGTTACCGTAGGGTGAGATCGTGAGAACGGACCTTTTAGGGTACCTGCCTCCTCGGACCACCTGGCGTCAGGTACCCCAACGATTGTCAACCTGTACTGACTCACTGAAGTGAAAGTGAAAAGTGAAAGTACGTAACCTCTTCCTTTACCGTTGGGTGAGGTCACAAGAACGGACCTCTTAGGGTCCCTACCCCCTCGGAGTACCCGACGGCAGATACCTCAGCGTGTCTCAGTCTGTGTTGACTTCACTGAATCGTCGTCGTCGTCGACAATGGTGTGTTTGATAAAAGGGGATAATAGTTTTAGTATACCTAAACTTCTTCGACCTAGTACCTTTTTCCTTCTCTCAAGGTCTTTTTGTAGATAAAGACGAAATAACTGATACGGTTTCGGAAACTGACACACCTAGTGTTAGTTGACACCTTTTAAGACTTTCTCTACACTTATGGTCTGGTGGACTGGACGGAGAACTCTTTGGATATTCGTCCAGTCCTTCGTTGTCAATCTTGACCTGTACCTTGTTGTCTGACCAAGGTTTGCTTTTCCTCATGTAGTTCCGACATATAACAGTGGGACGAATAAATTGAATATACGACTCATGTAGTACTCTTTGCGACCCGACCTCCTTCGTGTTCGACCTTAGTTCTAACGGCCCTCTTTATAGTTATTGGAGTCTATACGTCTACTGTGGTGGGAATACCGTCTTTCGGGTTCTTCTTGATTTTTAGGAGGACTACTTTCACTTTCTCCTCTCACTTTTTCAACCGAATTTCGAGTTGTAAGTCTTTTGATTCTAGTAGGTCAGGGTAATAAAGTACTGTTTATATACCCCTTTGTTACTTTTGTCACCGTCTTAAATGTAAAAAACCGAGGTTTTAGTGACGTCTACCACTGACGTCGGTACTTTAATTTTCTACGAATGAGGAACCTTCTTTTCAATACTGGTTGGATCCGTCGTATAATTTTGTGTCTCTGTAATAAAACGGTTGTTTCCAGATAGACCAGTTTCGATACCAAAAAGGTCACCAGTACATACCTACACTCTCAACCTGGTATTTGTCTCGACTCGTGGCTTCTTAACTACGACAACTTGACACCACAACCTCTTCTGAGAACTCTCAGGGAACTTGACGTACCTCTAGGTTGGTCAGGTAGGATTTCCTTTAGTCAGGACTTATAAGTAACCTTCCTGACTACGACTTCGACTTTGAGGTTACGAAACCGATGGACTACCCTTTTTGACTGAGTAACCTTTGCTGTGACTACGACCCTTTCTAACTTCCACCCTCCTCTTCCCCTATTGACTCCTATTCTACCAACCTATAGTAGTGACTGAGTTACCTGTACTCAACCACTACCTGTCCCTTCGGACCGTACGACGTCAGGTACCCCAGCGTTTCTCAGTCTGTGCTGACTCGCTGACTTGACTTGACTTGACTACGAAGTTATTTTTTTATGTTAGGTACAACCTAAGTAATAAAATATATATATTGATATATATAAGTAATGATACTACAAAAAGGTTAAATTTCGCTTTACGTTGTTTTGGAAAGGTACAGGATTCACGTAGTGACCAGGAATCGAGAAGAAACCTGTAGTGCATAGAACACCTCTCGGAGTCGGGACTTATATTCATTGACCTCTTGTGGATCGTGCAACAGTCTCTTCAAGATACCCGGAGAGGGTCGAAGACCACATATAGAGACGTAAGACGAGTACTCGGTTGACAGAACGACATAGAGTGACATAAGTGACAAGTGGCTTGGGTCCCATCCGTTCCGATTTCGATTCTACGACCTTTTTCTGAACTCCTCGGTATCCTTAACGTCTGTGGAAATAAGAGAGGACCGACCGAGCCGTCGGCATCGTATTGGATTGTGATGTGTTGGAGAGAGGACCGACTGTGTCGTCGGTATTACCATAAGAGAGGAGCGACTACGTCTTCGACACCGTCATCTGTGTGATGTAAGAGAGGAGAACACCGCACCGACTGTGTTGTCTGTGTCGGTACTGCGTCGTAATTTGGGCGTTGAAAGATGCACCTCGAGTATATCGGGCACTGGTTCGCGTTGCACGTACGCGTCACGATGTTTACTAGAGTCGACAATATATCAGTAATAAATGTTTTGCACCCCACTCTCTCGGACTTGTCCGGTAGAACCGGGTAAACGAGAGAGGGGTGTGAGGTGGACGACTCCCAGAGAGTGGAGTGTAAGATACGTGGTAGGTAGACGCTATGAGGGAACTACTCATTGCGACCGGGAACCTGAATATGGGACGTTGTCATCATCGATGTTGTTGTTCGTCGATGTAGAGGCTATGTGACGTTTTGCGTTGCGGCCCGTAGTGGACCTTGAGCGCAATGTCAGGAACGTGAGTACCCCGATCTTCTCGGTGGGTGGTGTCCACGTCACGGAGATAGAAGGTACCGGTTCAAGTCGGATGACAGACAGGTACACTTTAACGTCCTGGTAGAGGTGTCCCCGTTGAGGTGACGGCGCTCTAAAAAAAAAAAAAAACGTCGCAAGTGTCAGGTAAGTGTACTAGGGTGAAAAGATTTAGACTCCTGTGTCAGAAAGATTACGTCACAGATGTAGGATCCTGTGTCGGAGATGTCATGAGACAAGATTTAGACATAGTGTCCTGTGTCGAAATATCATGTGGAAGTGTGTTTAGTCGGGTGTAACGTAGGCGTATTGGGTCGCCCTGGGGACGGTCGAGTCCGGGGGAAACCCTAGAAGTGTAAAAGTTTGACCTCAGAACGTACGGTAGGGAGATGAAAAGAGTCACTCCTGGGTGTTTGGGGGGTATCCACGACCCGGGTGGGGACACAAGGTCTTAGCGTTTTCCGTTCGACGGCTCCAAAGGGGAACGAAAAACGGTTTTGACGAATGGGTTCAGCTGGTTAAGGAGGACTCATATGTCTACTATGCAGTACTTGAGTCAGTGTAACCCCGGGGAACTCCTACAGGGAGGACCCGGTATTCCACGAGTGCGAAGTGAAAAACGACGTGTTACCCGGAGAGACGGTTCACCCTTGGGAGTCAGAGTATTGCAAGTGGTAGTGGCAGTGAATGGCGGAACGACAGTCTCTACGACCCAAGAAGTCACGGTGTCCCAAGAACGACATTACGGATATATGCAATGAGATCAAGAAGGTTTACAGAGACGTACAGCACGTGATTGTACCGTTGTGTATCCCGTACTAGGTATAAACGGAAGTCCAGTCAGTCCTTTTAGGTGGGGTGTCACGGTCGTCGCCAGGTACGTAAGAACAAGCCGTTCACCCTTGAGTGGTGGACATTGCGGAAAAGTGACGAAGGGTCAGAAGGTGGTCTCGGGTGTGACTCTCTTAGCGTCGGTGTATCGTGGTGTACGATATGCCACCGGTGACCGAAGGAGGTAGGTCGCCTCGGAGTCCGAGGGGATGTACGACCCATAAGACGACTGACGGATAACATACCGACTAGGACAAACACTACGGTTAACAGAGTGACATAGAGTGACACACGTGACGAACGACTTGGGTCCCATCCGTTCCGTGCTCGATTCTCAGACCTTTTTCTGAGCTTCTCGGCATTCTTGACGTCTGTGCAAATAAGAGAGGACCGACTACGTCATGGTATCGCCATCTGTGTGATATAAGAGAGGAGATCACCGACTTGGTTCCCTGTGTCGGTACTTTGTCGTCATTTACGGTGACGAAAGATCCACCTGGAGTATATAGGGATGTTGTGTTTCATCGGGCACTGGTTCACTCGTGGAGTGCTACGAGTAACCGTCACGATGTTTACTAGAGTCGACAATGTATCAGTAGCAAATGTTTTACACTTCACTCTCTCGGACTTGTGCGGTACAACCAGTTAAACGAGAGAGGGGTGTACCACCGACGGTCGTAAGGAGTCGAACACCGGTGTGGTGAGGTCATAGACTCACTAGTGTGCACTAGTGTGACGGGGAAGGAAAATATACACACACACTCTCTCTCTATGTAAAGACGGAGGGAGAATCTTCTGAATATACACTAAAGTAAGTCCCGAGTAACATATTAGGTTCTATTATAGGAATAAAGGTCCATTAATTGAAGTAGTCTATACGACTCTCAGAAAAAGGTGTATTCCATTGTAAGTCTCCAAGTCCTTAATCTTCGACCTATAAAACCCCTTTGAAGATTCCGGTGGAGTAGGAAGTCCGAGACGTACTGTAGGGGTAGTTCAGACATCTCCCACGAGTCTCCCTATAACCTTCGGGCGGACCGAGTCCCACTCCCACGTCTCCACTCGTCTTCTGTAGTCGTAGGTGGACCCGGAGGGCCTAGACCTAGGACGTACGGAAGGAGGACGACCGTCTCCCGACCCCACTGTGTCTCTACGGGGAGGACGTCTACTGTACTGGTCGGACAGGACCCGTGGACCCGTCAGGGTCCACGTCAAGTTTGTGGTTTAAACCCCCGACTCCGTCTGACCCCGATTGGTCTGGGTCCTCGGTCCACGAGTCTGTCTCACGAAGACGTCCCTCGACTCCCCGAGCACGTCGGCGGAGACGGACCCGGAGGAGACGACGAGACTGAAGTCGTTTGGGGACCTTTCCCTTGGACCGTCCCCAGGGACACAACACTGTCCCTGGTCACCGAGGAAGTGTGACCCGACCCCGGTCGAACGTTCGGTGAGGGACGGGGACTCCAGGGTTCTCTAGGGAGTCAGAGAAGAGTAAGAGAAAGACAATCTGGTCGTAGACACAAAGACCCGGGACAGACTCTTAGACCGATTCATTTAATAATTCGTTTGACCTTATCTAATACCTGTTGTCAAGGTGAAGAGTGACTCCCAATCCCAGTCCCAGTCGGGATTGGGTCGAAGCGGAAAGTGTGGTCACCCGTCGACCTCGGAACCAATGACATGTAGTAACCTCCCAAGAACTACGGGTGTCCAAAAAAAAAAAATGTTATTGAGTGATCCCACATCAGAGGAGTATAGACACTACGAGGAGCTCATATTTGAGGACGCAGTTAGAGACTTCGGTCACGTGTATGGTCGGACCTTTGTCGGGGGTGCCACGGAACGGAGTAAGGTACCACGAGGAAAGGGTTCCTTCCACCCCTACCTTCCCGTCAGAACTCAACCAAAAGTCCCAGAACTCCGGGGAAACGGTATCGGGCCAGAGTCTCTGAGGGGGACGGGAATACCGGGGGGAGAGGGGAGGGTCCCTACAGGAGTACCCGGTCCTGAACGGTGTGGTTGGTCGGTCCTCTTCTAGGGAGGGAGAGGACAGAACTCATCGGTGGTGCTGAGCCCGTCAGTACGGGTCCCGGGAGGACCCTCGGGTCTACTCCGGTAGGGTCTACTCTACTCTCTACTCCGGGTGGAAGAGAGTCTCAGGACGACACCCCTCCCACCTGTCCCAGTCGACGGTAGGTACACCAAAACGACACACTTTCCCCACGTGACGTGACCATTTTCACTACCCGATACCGAATTCGTTTCTTACTTTAAGACGGAAAAGTCGATCCACAGACCGTCGGTCGTCATGGTTTGGAGTCTATGATAAAGTCCGATCCCCCTGTTCGACGACAGGAGTCCCGGTCACAACGTGACGAGGTTCACCGGTTCGACACAGGACGTATGAATTCGGGTCAAACGGACAAAGTCGGACTCGACCACCCTAGGATGTCAAGCACCTGACTTCTATACCGGCCGTCGCCAAGGAAGGCACCTCACCGCGGTGGGAACCCTTAGTCTTCTTTCCGTGGAGTCTCTTACGACCGCTGGACGGTCCCCAGACGTCGGTCAAGGTCCACACAGACGTCCCAGAGGCACCAGAGAGGAATACGGAAGATCTCGGCGAGTCCTGGCCTTCCAGGGGGCGACTGATCGTGGAACTCGACGGAGATGTGTGTCCCCGACCCTCGTCGGTGGGCGGTCGACTCGTTACCCTCAACCACCTAGCTCGGGGCTCCTTGCAGGGTCGGGTCTCGGGTGGGTATGTCTCTACGTGGGGGACGGTAAGGTTTCACTCCTGAGAGACTTCGAATAAGTTGTCGAAGTTTGGGTTCCCGAACTATCCTTAGGGAGACAATAAAGGTAGAGAGTGTCCGGTACCTCCCCTCGTACTATAGGAAGTCGTGGGTCCCGCCCGTCTGGGGGAAGATCCCCAGGTACGGACTGACATGTGTAGGTGAGTTTGGTCGAGACTACCTGTAGTGGGACCCTCTGTAAAACTGGACAGATTGACCTGGACCACAGGGTACCTCCGACTGACTCCGAAAGTTTCCACGACGGAATAGTGGAAGGTTTCGGGAGTTAAGACAGAGAGGTTGGAGAGACTTAAGAAGGGAATCGGGGAAACACAAAGGGGCAGTCATAGGGAGTGGAGATGGGGGGGAGGGGACGTGACCCGACTACTGTTTGAAACGGGGGAGACCGATGTCGACCCTTCATTTCCCCAAAGGTGGACCTAGATTTCTCTGTCTCCACGAGAGTAAGGCGACACGTGGTCCGGTCCCTGCTGAGTGAGCGTCACCACCGACATCGGTCGACGAGATCGTCTAGGAGTCTCCTCCGAGTGACTGAAGGTCTTCCACGGGCAAGCCAGAGTATGTTCGTTATGTAAAAGAAGATAATTCCAGTAGAACTGGGATTAGGAGGATTTTTATCCGAAAAGGTGGAGGGTACAGATAAGAGGATTACTTCGGGATTGGTTGATCGACTCTTACTGAGACGGGGGTAGGACACCGACGGCGGGGGTTGCAGGGACACTAAGGACTGCCCCATAAACACCGCCGAATCAAGGGCAAATAAGACGGTACCCCCCTATCCACACCTCTACCTACATACAAACATACACCTATGCCCCGAAGGGACTACCGAGTCTGACATTTCTTAGGTGTACGGCACGCCCTCTGGACCCAAATTAGGGACTCAAACTAGGGACCCAACCCGTCTAGAGGGCCTCTTCCTTTCCCGTTGGGTGAGGTTATAAGAATGGACGTTTTAAGGAACCTGTCTCTTCGGACCGCCCGATGTCAGGTACCCCAACGTTTCTCAACCTGTACCGACTCACTGATTGTGTGTGTGTGTGTGTGTGTGCATACCTATCTGTCTATGTACCTATCTCCCTACCTACGTACGTACCTACACCTATCTACCTACCTGCCTGTCTACCCACCCACCTACCGTCTCACCCATAGACCTACTACTCGTCCTCTCACTTGGCTACGTCCCCTCCACAACCACAACCCATGGTGACGTCTGTCCCAGAAAGGTTCGACTTAATGACAACGAAACTTCCTGTACTGAACCACTCCCGTCCCGAAGAAGGAGTCACACCAGTGAGGATCCCCGTAAATTTAACAATGGTAGTGGTGGTAGAGTGGTAGTTCCACCGTTGCATCGTTCAGTGTTTACTCTCTGATTCCGGGTTTCCCCGTCCCGGACCGGGTCCCGGTGGGTCGGAGTCCCACGACACCCAGCGGTGAGAGACGACGTTCTTCGGACGTCTCGTCGGACTGGGTCTGAGAGACGGACCACCGAGTTCCGTGGGCCCGGGGTGAGTCCCCGTGGCTCCCCGTCCGGAGGTAGGACCGTTGCGACGTCAAGGGCGATACTTGGACGTATACCCGTAGACCGCCCCACTTGGGGTGCTGTACCCGTGGCCGATCACGGAGTCTGTGACAGAGGTCGCCTAATAGACCCGACTCACGGGCCGGAGTTCTCAACCGAACCGTGACGATTTCTGTTCGCCGGGATCCCTAGGTGCACCCCCACTCCCTCCGGTCACAGACACTTCAAATCTCGACGAAAGACCCAAGGGGGACGTCTGTCACTTGTGACTCAAGTACCCAGGACATACAGACTCCCGCGACTGTGGGTGAGCCCACAGGGAGACAGAGGGGTCCTCGGGTCGTAACGGTGAGGTAGGTCGTTCAGGACCCACGAAGGTTATGACGAGAGGGGAGAGAAGAGTTGATAAAGAAGAGGGTAAACCTGCGACCGGGGACGGGTCTGGGCTCCTTCAGTCCTTCAGGGGAAGGACCCACCCCAGTCCGGGGTACGGAGGTAACAAGAGAACAGGAACCCCGAGAAGGGGACCGTGAACCCAAGAACCTGACTCTTACGGGACCCGGAGTCCGTCACACCCATCTCGTCCAAATCTTGACCGAGAATATCTTCAGGTGAATCGTTTTCCCTAAAAAGACGTATAGATCGGACCTATTCCTGGGAGGATTCTCACCTTGAGGAGATGGGAAGACCGTAGAAGGTTTCGAGAGGAGAGGACGGGGAGTGTCTAGTGAGACCACGTCGGGTCGGAGAGGGGTGGTCCCACAGTGGGTCGAGGGCGCCCCAGGACAAAACGAGGAGATTCTCCACACGAAGTATCTCGTACGTACCTTCAACTTCTAGCAACGGCGAAAGAGATTTGAAGTAAAACCCGAGGATCCGGGTATCACACCCGAGGACAGTCGGAGACGCGGAGTGGAGGTGGGTGGAGAGGTCTAGGGAGAAAAGAAGACTGAGTTCCGGAAGTTGTAGTCAAAAGGAGGGAACGTTTCGAGACGGGTGTACGGTGAGGAATGTTACCCCTGACACCCCTTTCTCTGAGACGGCGCAAGGTCCCGGATCCTGCTACACGCCGAGTCTCGTCCCTGGCTACGATCCCTCGTCACCACTGTAATGACGTCTTAGTTCCCTGTGAGTTCACATGGGAACCGGACTAAGGAGGATTTCCTCCACTGAGTACTGAGAGACCATCTTTACTCGTCCTCACACTCGGACCCCTCCCCTCCTCCCCCCTGCTCCCTCACTCACCCGTGGGACATTCCCCGACCCCGGACTCTCTTCTCTTCGAAGGTCCTTCACCCTCCCCGACTCCCCGACTCTCCACCCTTGTGACAACGGACCACTCTACGAGGGACTGTCGTGGGACGACCGACACGAGGCTAAGTATCGCTCAGAGACCACGAGACCCCTGCACGGCACGTCGGGACTCGTAGGTCGGGCCCACCGTGGTTTCTCCGGGTGTTCCCGTCGGGTCGAACCCGGACCCGTGTCAGCCCTATGACCGAAGGTGGTGTACACCCGTGAAACCCGAGCCATTGGTCCGTCCGTAGACCTACCGACTGAGGATCTAACTCTGTAAGTGGTTCCTTTTCACCGATTTAAGTTGGTTACTATAATATTTCAATTTTACAGGTTTGAGTCACCTTCAGAAAAGACATCGGTGCAATTCCTAATAATATCTCCATTTTTATTGTCGTTCGAGTCATGGTGGTTTTCGACGGAAACACCCCCCCGTGAGACAGGTACCCTCACCGTTTGTTCCGACCCCGTCACCCGTAGTGGAGATCCCCACGTCCGTAGGGACTCCTTACTCTCTTCAGACTTGTCCCATTTACTAGTCCCGGGCCGGTGTCCGACCGAAGACCGAGGACTAGAAACGACCCGGAGCCAGACGAGGGCTCCACAGGTGACCCGACTGTCGACACAGGTACCCTGTACCGGGTGAAAGGAAGGACTCGGAGATCGTAACGATGACCAGATCGGGAAGGACCATACGGAAGACTCCGACACAGGTCTTCCGGTCACAATGTGTGGTTAGATTTCAGTGATGATACGGTGAACACTTTAGTACGTTTGTAGGGTCCCGTCCCGATACCTCCCGGGACGGTGTGAGAGGACTGTGCTCAAGTAGAGAGACCCACCTCTGACTTCAACCCCAGTCTTAGGGGACTAGAACTTCAAGTCCGTACAGGATCCAGTAGGGCCTACGTGGAAGTGGACAGGACAAGACAGGACAGGAGTAGACACCAGACACTACCTCTACAAGTGTCCGACAAAGACCTCCCCTGTCCACTCTGAACCCCTCCACTGACGTTCCTGACTCGAACCCGATACAAGAGTTCAGGTACCCGGTGGTCTCGAGTGCCGGACTTCATCGTAACCCAAAATCATCCACTCCTGTTTTACGACAGTGAAATAACTATTCCATTTATAAACTCCTCACGGGTACGAATCGAGAGTCTTCGATTCAATCCGTGGAGAAGTCACTCACCTCAACTCAGGGTCACAGGGTCCCGAAGGTCGCGGGAGACGACCACCGAAACCCCCTGAGGGGTCGTCTCACTTTTTCGATCGAATTTTAAGTTGTACGTTTTTGGTTTCTAATACCGTAGACCAGGGTAGTGAAGTACCGTTTGTCTACCCCTTTTTCACCTTTGTCACAGTCTAAAGTAGAGAACCCGAGGTTTCAGTGACTCCTGTCACTGACGTCGGTGCTTTAATTTTCTGCGAACTAGGAACCTTATTATCAATACTGTTTGGATCTGTCATATAATCTTTCGTCTCTGTATTAAAACGACTGTTTCTAGGTATATCAGTTTCGATACCAAAAGATGTATCAGTGCATACCTACACTCTCAACCTGGTATTTCTTACGACTCACGACTTCTTAACTACGAAAGCTTGACACCACAACCTCTTCCGAGAACTCTCAGGGAACCAGACGTTCCTCTAGTTTGGTCAGTTAGGATTTCTTTTGGTCGGGACTTATAAGTAACCTTCCTGACTACGACTTCGACTTCAAAGTTATGCAACCGGTGGACTACACTTCTTGACTGACTAACCTTTCTGGAACTACGACCCTTTCTGACTCCCGTTCTCCTCTTCACCCATTGTCTCCTACTCTACCAACCTACCGTAGTGACTGAGCCACCTGTACCCAAACTTGTTTGAGACCTCTATGACTCCCTGTCCTCTCGGACCGTACGACATCAAGTGTCCCACCGGTTCTCAGTTTGTGTTGACTAACTGACTTGTTATCGTCGCAAAACCCGTCTCTTTCCCCCGTACCCGACGGAGACGACGGCAAAGGAAACGTGCCGGACAGGTCACCGGAACATCCCGACTGCTAGTCCACCCTCCTTCCGATCTTATTTTAGAATTGTCTCTAGACCTTAAATCGACTCTGAGATAAGTGACATTGAGTTCTGACCGTAGTGTAAATAATAATAGAAAACAATTTATGAAATATAAAAACCTCGTATACAGGACGTTCCCCGTCCCCCTCCGAAAGAAGAGTCATGTAAAAACACACACGTCAGTACACTGTCCTCTTACCCACCTGTGCAAAGTCCTCCCCAGAACCCGGACCCGGTGACGTGCTTTCAGGAACTCTACAAAGAGACTACCTTTGTGGGAAACCTGAAGTTGGTCCATTTGGACTCTGGGTCCAGAGTGTTCGTCCACTATAGTCCCCTCTTCCTGTGGACCCCTGTCAATCCCAATGTCGGTGTGAATGTCAGTTACATAGAATTTCCTTGTTACATGTTGCACCACCACCACCCCGCCACCAAGGACGGTCCGTACGGGGACGAGCGACGTGCCGGCGGACAGGACGTTCGCAGAGCACCACCCCTCGCCCCACAGTTGGAGGCACTATGATCCCTACTCCCAGAAAGAGGACCCCACACCCACCGGTCCGTCACGCCTTACCAGGTCGGAGGTCTCCCGGGAGGTGACAAGACACCGTCGTCTCCGAACTGGAAGGTCTGGTGACTACAGTCCATGTCTGGTCCCCCGTCCTCTGTCCCCGGAGGTACCCCCACATCCCTGTAGACACCTGACGGAGGGCCATATGTCGTTATGACCATCCAGGAGACCCGGTCGGGGTTTCGGAAAGAATTCCTTGGGTATCATAAACCGAGAGTATTCCTACAAGTGTCGAACCCGCCACGGAACCCATCGTCTAGGTCCGGGGTCTCCCTTCTTGGTCCACCGAAAGGTTACCCGTCGAGATCTGGTAGTCTACTGAGAAGGTTAAGACCTGGTCCGTCCATGCCGACCCCCGGAAGAGGTCTTTCTCCACCGTCGGTGTCACCCCAGAAAATACGGTCGTCAACTGACCCACAGTCTCCGTTCTTAAAGGGTCTAAGTCTTTGTGGAAAGGACCCAAGGGAAGTCTGACTTCAAAAATTTTCATTTTAAAAGTGTCGTCGAGTTTATCGGAGACTTTAAGATTACTTTTTTTTTTTACAACTTATCAAGAGTCGTGAGTCCTCTTCCGACGACATTGACCAAACCCTGACGTCTCTACCGATGAGACTCGACGAACCAGTCCGATTCCTTTCCTCTAGAGGTAAGGAGAGGTGAGTTTAAAGAGTAAAAAACGAAACTCAACCTTTATACCGTGGAAGAGACTCGGAACCTCTCCGTTTACTTCTCTCGGTAAGGGTGTCCTTCCCCGTCCCGACCCTCTGGTGTGAAGTTGGAGCTGATAATACAATAAGGGTATAAAGAGTAGTCTTCAGTCCCTAGTGTGGTAGATGGTACGACTCTCTCCGTGGGTTTCTCTATAAAGGATATTCTCACGGGTCGGGTCTCGACCGGAGACACCTACAACTTGGTTCACCTTAGACTCAGACTTCCCCCCCTCCCGGGGTCCCTAGACGTCCCACAGGACCCGTCCGTACGACTACCTTAACTTCCCTTACGACCTCGGACCCAAAATGAGAAGGATCGATTCCTCCTTCTTTACAGAGGACCGGGTTTAATCTACTCTGTTCGAAGGTCGGACCCAGAGATCGGGAGACTAGTGACCGGTCCGCACTGGGGGTTGGGTGACAGTCTCGGGTCCCAGGTCCCACCGAACAGGCTTCGACGAAATCATCGACGACAGACACTTCTTCCCGCGAGCCCGCCGACCCCACGACCTCGAGAGGAGGCCCCCGGGGCGGTCGAGGGGTATGAGCGACAACATCTTGAGGACCGGGACCCCGGGGCCCAGCCCGGCGGCGGAGGGGACCCCCAGCTCCACACGGCGCCAGTGCGAGTGTAAGGACGGACCAGGAAATGTCGACGGCTCTGTCCTTCCACTGTAGTCAGTCTTTTCTTCCTCCTACCCTTGACACAAGTCCAGACTGACCTTAGTGGTCTTTGTTGGTCTCGTTGTTCGTTTCGGTTACCTTTGTGTGCGTCTAAACTGAATTTATCTTTTTGTTTCGTCACACGGACGACCGTTTGTGGCACGGATCCGCGCCCTGTTACCTCTTTCGGGCTGAGGTAGGGAGGTTTGGACGAAGAGAGGGTCAGAACGAGTAGAGACATTTACCGTGGTTGCAACTAAATCGCAGAGTTCGTGGGTCCACAGAACGAAAGGAGGAGGGGAAGGGAGTGGGGAGTGTAGGTCGGGGGAGCCGACAGGACAGGAAAGGCGCGACTTTACGCGGGAATCTCACTCGACGGTGGTGGCACGCGAGACATGACGGGACCGTGCAGACAAAGAGGGTGAGTACGGAGGGATGTCCGGTCGGAAGTCTCTAGGAAGTTCAGTGTGGGAGTTGTGTTGACCAAGTGATGTTGAGTGAGAGACTTGTTTCAGGTTCGAAGACGGGGACCGGGTCTTCCGGGACGTCGCAGGCCAGGGGAGGACGGAGTGGCTACCGGGTCACTAAGGGGGAGGAATCGAGAGTAAAAGAAACTCTAAAGACGTTCAAACAAAGTAACGAAAACGAAACGTACCACGATGACTTTTCGGACTACGAAGGCAGAGAGAGAGAGAGAGAGAGAAAAAAACCACTGAACTACAAAATGGACTTACAAATAGAGATCGGCTTGGACTATGAAGTTGATCCTTTACAGAGTCTCAAATGAGAAAAACCTGGTCAAAAGCGTCCATGGGAAAATTACACATCTAAACCAGAGGAAAATAAATTCTCGTAATAGAAATTAATGTATAAATTTATAATCAAGGTGAAGTGACAACCGTAAAAAGAGGAAGTCTCTGTGGTCAACATGTATACACCCTCAAAAGATAAGTTGAAGATTTTAAAAGTGTAAGGAAGACTGGGAAATCTAGAGAACTAAATAAGAGCTGGAGAAAAGTATAGATAGTTTACACGGGAGGTGACGTTCAGACTAGTATAAGTTAACGGGGAACCCGTGAGACGAGAAGTAGAAACTCTCCTAAACAGAAAATAAAGTTAAGGAAGGTATTTAAATCAGCCGAGGGTAAACTATAACAGTGTGAAACAGGGAAAAATAAGACTTAAAAACTTAAATACTGAGTATCACGTCGATGAATAAAGCAATACTAAATACGGCGACACAACATAGTGTCAAAAAGGTGCGACAAAAACCTCCCAAATACCGATGACTTTTCAAAATTAAGACTAAAGGAAAAAATAAGAATATTATTGACATACCTATCACGAGTAAAAAAAAGACAAGTATGAATAGTCCGACTCTAATGGAATACCCAAACTAGACCTGGCGTTCCTCTAGTTTGGTCAGGTAGATTTCCTTTAGTCAGGACTTATAAGTAACCTTCCTGCCTACGACTTCGACTTTGAGGTTATGAAACCGGTGGACTACGTTTCTTGACTGAGTGACCTTTTCTGGGACTACGACCCTTTCTAACTTCCGTCCTCCTCTTCCCCTGTTGTCTTCTACTCTACCAACCTACTGAAGTGGTTGAACTACCTGTACTCAAACTCGTTAGAGACCCTCAACCACTACCTGTCCCTTCGGACCGCACGACGTCAGGTACCCCAGTGTTTCTAAGCCTGTACCGACCCACTGACTTGACTTGACTTGACTGGATGGGATACCGTTCTCCCGGTCCTTACATCCACAGAGGCATCGAAAGAAGTAAGTCCTCACGACATTGTCGTATTGTGGAACTTAGGTCGACGTAGGGAGAGAGGTTTCCGAGGTAAATACAGGGTACGACATAGTGGTCGCCCCTGAACGGTGAGGGAATTCTCCCTCACGACCTGTGGAGGGGTCGCCGACGACACGTCGGTATGACTGGTTGGTGTTCGGATCGCGAAAGTCTAGAGGGAAAGTGGATCTCAACCTACTTGACGGTACAGTGTCCCTAGGATTCCGTGTACCGTAGGATTCACGGCGACTTTCCTGACCCACTCAGTGGAACTTCACTCCTACGCAATTGAAGGGTGTCCCACTCATGATTGGTCACCAATTGTCTTCTATCCTTTCTTGTCTCCTCTATTTGAGGAAGGAAGAGGGACTGTCTACGAAAGTTCCATGCAAGGTAGGGTGGAGATGTAGACAAACCCCTTACAAGGTAAACGGTTCACTGGCCGATGTGGAGAAACACCGAGTAGTGCTACACAAAGATTCCCTTGGACCCTTCTCTTATTACAGGAGACAACGAGGGTGGTACTACACGTCAAAGACATTACTTCTCTGGGAACCCGCACATTGACAGAAAAGTTGAGAATTATATTAGAACAAATATATTCCGAGAAGAGGGGGTGATCCACGGACTCTACGTGTAAGGGGAGGACGAGTGACAGGAAAGTCTTCGTATCGGAAGGATTCCGGCGACAGGACTACAAAGGGGAGGACGAGTGACAGGAAAGTCTTCGTCTCGGAAGGATTCCGGCGACAGGACCACGAGTGTGAGACGTCAGAGGACAGACACACCGGTACCAGGGTTCCTGGAACTACCAGGGGAGAGTCCCCCGTCAGGGGTCTGTCGAGAGGACCCGGTCCGACACCCGTACCGACACGACCAAGACGACGACTCAAGAGACGAGTGTGTGTCGACCTCAGAGAGGGAACGAGTACAGTGTCAGTGCCCGAGACTCTCCAGAACAAAGTATACGACTAAAATCTTTCTACACACCTCTGACCTTAAATTCATCAATTGTAGAAGACCGAGTAGGAGAATGACTTTATGATAAACCCCTCTAACTTTTTGTTTGTTTGTTGACAAACCATTTCTTTTTAATCGGTCTTTGATAAAAACAACTTATTCATTTTTCGTAATCAAAAAGTTTTGAGCCAATGAGTATGTCCAATGCACTGTCTTAGTTATTTTTGTTTCTTCCTCCAGTTCTACGTACGACCTCCATGTCGTCAGTAGACATCCGTACGCTGGGGTGCTTGGAGACGCAAGTGTCACGACGTTTGTACGGAAACGTCCGACGACCCTTCCATTGTCTATAAACCGATTTAACGTCTCTAGAATTACTATGGATGTTCTTTCCGCTTCTTACTGGAGTTGATAGGACGACACTATGTTTAATTGTGGACACCAGATCCCATTTGATAAGTTACTATTGTGGATAACTAAGTTTTTGTCGGATCCGTCTTCTGTTTCTTTTGATGTGGTCTACTGGGGTTTTCCCCAGGGACTTTCTGTGTCCACAGTGTTTTCCTAGACATTTTTCGTTTTCTCTCGTGACAAATATAATTATATTATAAAATCCAAGATAGTAAATTTGTCGATACTCGTTCAGTTAATGATTTCATTTATTCATCTTCATGCCTACCTATGCCCTTTGTACTTTTCTACGAGTGATAGTGATTGGTACTCTCTTTACTTTTATTTTTAATGTCACTCGATAGTGAAGTGTGACCAGTTTTACCGGTAGTGGTTTTTTTGGGTGATTCTTATTTACAACCTCTCCCACACCTCTCTTCCTTCGGGAAGAAGTGACAACCACCCTTACATTTGACTATCTCAGTGATACCTCTTGTCATGCCTCTAAGGAATTTTTTGCTTTTTATCTCGATGGTACGACGACGACGACGATTTAGTGAAGTCAGCACAGACTGAGACACACTGGGGTATCTGCCGTCGGGTGGTTCGAGGGGGTAGGGACTCTAAGAGGTACCGGGACGTTAGGATTGAGGACCCGTATATAGGTCTCTTTTTGTACTAGACTTTCCTACGTACGTAGAGTTATAGGTAACGTCGTGACGAATGTTGTCGGTTCTGTACCTTCGTTGGATTTACAGGTGACTGTCTCCTTGCCTATTCCTACACCACGTATCTATGTGACCTTATACTGAGCCGGTACTTCTTCTCACTTTATTGCGGTACACCTCGTTGTGCCTGCCCGGATCTGTGACAGTATGTATGACTTACTTCACTCAGTCTGTCTCTTCCTGTTTCTAGTATACTGTAGGGAATGTACACCCACCTTAGGTTTTTCTGAACTATGTTTTGTCTTCCTCTGAGTGTCTGAATTTCCTACTTGAATGTCCTCGACTCCCGTTTCTACACACCTTCCCTGTCGGTCCCTCAAACCCTACTTGTACGTATGTGACGATATAAATTTTACCGTTCGTCGTTCCTACGTGACACATCGTGTACCTTGAGACGAGTTACAATACACCGTCGGATCTGTCCTCCCCTCAAACCCCCTCTTACCTGTGTGCACATAAATACCGACTCAGGGAAGTGACAAGTGGACTTTGATAGTGTTGTAACAATCGGTCGATATGGGGTTATGTTTTATTTTTCAATTTGTTCTATCTGTAGAAGTGAATACACGAAGCGAAGGTACGTTGACTCATAGAATCCGGTAACGGGTCTGGGTAGAAATTACACGTCAAAGGGGACCTAAAATTCTCTACCGACACACTTTTTTCTTAACACACAAGGTTTCTTCAACTTTTTTTACCTAGTTTTCAAAATTTTTTTACATGAGTAAATTGATAAATTACATATGGGAATTTTCAAATTTATAAGTCTAGATAAAAATTTCTCACCTCCATAGAAGAACCTTTTACCTCCAGTAACAAATACCTCGAGTGGGGGATACGTTCGTGTGACCTTCTAAAGAGACATTGACATAAGAGTAGTTTCTTCATGTTGTCGGTCGAGATTCAGTGTACTAGACACCGGAGGGGACCGACCCCCTTCCCACAATGTAGGTAACCTGTGTCGTCTACAAAGAACCAAAGTGTTTCTCCAATAACAGATCATAGACAGTTTCCCCTCTCTCCAAAAACCCCTGGTCGTGGCCCCACGACCCAGTCCTGTCACTGCTCCCCACCCCGAATACCCTTCCGACCACCTGTTTTAGGAGTTCAGGGTCACACCAGACGGAACTTGTGTGTTTTTCCATTAAACCTCTGTGCTTTTCAAAGTCCATTCTCTCACTCTCCGTGTACCTCCAGACCGGAGGGGCGCGACCCGGGACCGGTCCTCGCCCGAGGTCTTCGGGATGGACTCGGACGACAGAAGAGACACGGACGAGAGGTCGACGAGTTTGAGGAGCCTCCGGTCGTGGTAGGGTGACAGGCAGACCGACAGGACGCGTCTCTCTAGTGCGGTTCTAACACCCACCCAGGGTCCTCCCGGGCAGACATCCGTCGACGGGGAGTCTGGACGGGGTGACGACGGACCTGCGAGTAGGAAGCACGCCCTTTGTCCGGAGGCAAGGTAGTGCCTCCGGCAGCCAGTCCCAGAGTACGGGGACGGCGTCTCCCTCCTTGACGCCGACCGCCCCGGGGCGGGATACTCAGTTCTCCCACCGTTCTGACCCTGCGGGGACAACCCTCTATATGTTCCGCCGGTATGTGGACGAGTCCTGTGTCGTCTCGTCCTCGCGGCCCTCTTTGTCCCCTTCAGATCTTTCTTAGACTGTCGAGTGTCATGTCTCTTTCCTAGGAGTCTATATAGGTTCCAAACCACCCCGATACAGTGTTAGTCACACTGAACCTCACCAGAACTAAAGACACCTCCCCCTGACTTGACGTGAGAGTAGTTTCTACCCCCGGGAGGGGGATGCGGAAATAGACTGGGACCCCTACCCTCGAGCCCAGACGTACCGCAACCAAGTCCCGTGGGTAGCGTTGGGGACATGGGTCGGAGGGGACCCGGACATGAGTGGGGTCGGGGTAGACCTACCTCCGATGTTCCGACACGAAAATGTGTTACCAGTCTAACGGAGGTCGGAATGACTCGACATTCTCCAGAGGAGACGAACTGGTGTAGACTCTTGTACTCACCGGAAGGGCACGGAGAATGGGATCTGAAGAACAGATCACGGGGTAGAAGAGGAGAGGTCAGTGCCCCGGGCTACCGGTGGGTGCCCCCCGGGACTGAGCCCAGCTAGGGTCCTCTTGGCAGATCTTCCTCCTCGACTGAAAGGTGACCCAAAGATGATCCCAAAGATGGAACGACCCTCTCTCTCCGACCCACCACCCCTCCCCTCCGGGACCCACCCACTCCTCCCGTGTCACTTTCCTCGTCTCTGTACCACCGTGCCCCGAGGAACACGACTCGACCGAAGACGGTACTCGGAGCCTTGAAGGACTGCAGGTCGAGGGACACCTTCCTCAGGTCGCCGGGAGTGGACCCCGCCGCCGTGTCCGGGTGCGTAGGGTGAATGGTGATACCGGAACATCCATCAACCCCAGTACCCTTTAAGGAGTTTACAAAAGTAGGACCTCCTTGGAACCCAAACTCAGGGAGACCGTCCCGTAGGGCCTTTCCTGTGTGTCAATATTATAGACACCCCTCCTTTGCCGTTCACGACTCTTCACGTCGGGTCGTGGGGAGGACTTACGAGAGAGGTGGAAAGGAAGACGTGGGGAGAGGAGAGCCCTTCCTGGGGTCCGGACCCCGACTCATGTCCCCGACCAGATCTACCGAGGGGTCCGGGGGCTCAGAACGGAGACGAGGGTCCGTTCTGCTCACTTGGAGGGACTCCGGTGACGACCCCTCCTACACCCTTCGTTCGTCGTCTCCCGTGGACCGGACCCACACTGCACCTCGACCTCTCTCTGAACCCCTCCTGAAGGGAGGTCCTACCCGGTGGGATACGTCCCGTCCGTCATGACTACAGTGTTCGGGGACGGACTGGACGTGCACACATGCACACACACACGTAAGCTCACGGATGTCGTCCCGACCACCTTCCTTGGACCGTTTGGGTCGACCCACAACGACAAGGGGTCCGAGCCGAACGAGAGACGACCCCTTCTACCGCACCTCTCAGGGCTCGAGAAGAGAGTCGTTGTGGTTACGCTTACACCTATATACTGGAAGAACCTTACACTTATAAGTGACCGGAGACTGGGGTTTGAGACCTATGAATCCGAGGTAAGATTTAGGACTTATTCCAATCACTCACTGGTCGGGGTAAGAGTCCCAGGGACCCTTGAGCGGGGAGAGGGACGGACGAGGCAAAAGAAAGGAATGTCCCACCTCGACCGGTCCCACAACACGGACTCTCCCCGCGAGGGAACTTTAACTACCGCCTCCCGGAAAGTCCCGGATCCTCACACCCGTTCGTCTCCTTCGGTCTCCCGTCTTGACTCCCCCGTACCTCTTTTCGTTACAACTCTCCGGTGTACCCGAACCTTCCTGAGCTGTGACTGGTGTGGGTGGCCCCGTAGTCGCTACGACAGTGAATCGAGAAACTTAACTATTTGTTACCGGAGAATTCAGGAACAGGAAGTGAAAAGGAACTACTGACTACTCCTATTTTGAATGTACAGGTTTGACGAAAGGGGAACGGGCCCCCTGGGAACCTAGACTTCTCCCCCCGACTGGACCGCCGGTCCGACACGACCACGTCCGAGTCGCCCGACAGGAGACGCAGTCATAGGCAGAGACACTACACGCACCGGCACCACCTACGGACGTTCTTCGACGGAAGGAGGCTCGAGACTCTTGGTGTTCCTCGGTGTGTCAGGAGTAGAAGGACCGTCCTTACCGTGTTTTTCGGTCCAAGTCTCCGGGGATCCGGGGTGAAGCGGGGATGAGGACGCGAGTCCTGAAGATCTCAAGGACTAGGAAGTTCACGACAAGAGTTCCCGAGGTTCCCGATTTCCTCGACCCGTTCAAGAGGAGTGTCGGGAAGGTCCACGGGGTAGATTCCTCCTCCGTCCGTATTATTATCGCAGGAGCAAGGTCTCGGACCGACAGGGTGTCGGAGCTTGTAGTCATGAAGGGTGGGAGTCGAACCCGTCGTGACCGGTGGTTCACGGACAGAGTTCAGGGACTCCGACCCCGTCGTCCGTCGAGGGACGGAGGAGGAGGTCCAGAGTCCGACGGGACTCGGTCGGGACTCGACCCCCTCCCTCTATATTCAGTCTCCACCCACGTCCCCCGTCTCCCCGTTTCTCCCTCCATCTTCTTGTGCAGTGAGAAGACGGTCCTCCACCCCCGAGGAACGGTCGAGGGACTCCTGGTCGGACCCGGAGAAACACCCTTCAACCCGAGACTGGTAGATACACTACTAGGGACCGAACCCCCGGTCTCCAGGGACGTCGTCCTGTCCCTCTCAACCCCGGAGTGGACGACCCGCGACGGGACTTCGTCCAAGGGGTCCTAGAGGTGGTCTAGACTCTTCCGTCCGGAGAGAAACCCCAGAGGGCGGGTCGTCGAGTCGTACTACGCCGCAGACACCCATGTCGACCTACGACCTGCCGGCAGACTCACGTGGGGCGTGGGCTGGGGTCGTCTGGGTTCAGAGGGTGGAGGACGGCTAGGGAGTGTGGACGAGACGGACGGAGGGAGGGGACCCGAATCCGACCCGGCAGAGAGGATGGACGTCCCTCCTCTCGACAGTCGTCTGGGTACCACCTCACTCTCTGCCACAGACGTCCGGAGGTCGGGCCGAGGACACGGACTCGGGGGAGGGCGGAGGGTGGGGACGACCGTTCGGGGTAAAGGGTTCGGACGTGTGTTGGGGGGGGAATGAAAAAGGACCACGGGTGGGTGGGGATGCCGGGGAGACGGAGCGCCGAAGGGTTCTCTGAGTGTACCGTCCTCACCGATCGAGACCCCGGGCGTAGGCCCACGGGAGAAAGTCGGCGACCGTCTTGAGGAGTAACTAGACGTGGGGTCCCATACCCCTCCGGGGACTACCACCTTGTCCTACCCCCGACCCACCCCTCGTCCGATGGCGACAAGTCGAGTCCAGGCTTGGCGGAGACGGGGCCGGGGAGTACCGTCCTCGAGTGGGACGACGGGGGGAGGGGAGCCTGCTCAAGAAACAAACCAATTCTCCTACCACCGTGGGCGAACACTCTTGACGGTACTCGTAGTCTCGAAAGTGTCCGTGTAACCGTCTTCGTGAAGGGTAGGACCCTGGCAGTCCCAGTCATCTCGAAACGACTCGGTCGACTCGCCGGGACAGTGTTACGGGGGAGAAGTCTCTTCGGAAGAGGTCAAGAAGCAATTCAGGACACAGAGATGGTCGTTTTTCCTGGATCGAGGACGTTCGGTATGTCATCACCTTTCCGGGAAATTCTATTCCCAGAGAGGGAGTTTGGGACGTGCCGAGGGTCATCTGAATTTAAGGTCCGGGAGTGGGGTCTCCCGGACGTCTCCGACGGACCTGGTTATGTTCGAAAACACCGTAGAGGGTTACGACTGACGAATGTAGGACGAGTCGAGGGGTCGTGTTCCTGGTGCCGGGACTGGTCGGGACGTGGGACCTGACGACAAAACGTCCGGGAGAACGGAGGTCGGGTGGGTGGCAGCAATCGGACGGGGAGGCCCGGGGAGACCGAGTGTAGGTCGTGACAGGAAGGAGCCGAGGGGCACGCGAAAATAGAAATGATTGTCATAACCAGTACCAACGGTAAGTCGCAAAAGTGAAAAGATGAACAAAGGACGGAGTGGGGGTTGGGACCAACCCCGGGAAGTAGAACCTAGGTCGCTCCGGACCAAATGATACACTCCACCATCGTTGACACCAGTAGCTCCCTCGTCGGCCAGAGGAAGGTCTACGAGGGGTCGGGGTACTGCCGTCCTTGTCACAGGAGTTGCCGAACACTCCTTCCCTGAGCCGGTCCCTCCCTCCCCAGATCCCTTGAGGATGCCGGAAAAGGAGACACTACCCACTGCTCGGGTCCTCGACCACCCACTTGTGTCCCAAGACGGGACCCGTGTCCGTACTTCCCCCCTGGGTCCCCCGGGAGGTTCGTGGACAGAGTCTTACTCGACCTGACGAGCCGGGTCCGCACGTGGAGACGACTCGGAAGGGACGGGACGGGGGAAGGACATGAGTGGGTCCCTCTTTTAGAGGGTCTCGTCCTGGGGTTTCCTGGTGTGCAGTGAGACGCACCACATGTGGAACAGTTTCTACGAGAGTCCCCGGTAGGTGAAGTCCCCGTCGGCCCGGACACCCTACCTGCACACAGGGTCACCCCTTCCCTTCTTGCCTCTCTCCGGTTTGGGTCCCCGTAGGGAGGGGACGGGGAGGAGAGGGGTCCTGAGACCTCAGTGGCGTGTTCTTTCCGAGAAACCAGTCCGGGTGGGACGCACATAAGTCCACCGAGGGCGTTAACGAGACAGGGGGGGTGGAGGGGTGTCAGGTAAGGTGTCCACGGACCACTGAAACTTCCGAAGAAGGGACGATGATGAGACCCGTCTGTAGGTCAGGGAGAGAAGGGGACACGAGAGGGTCTCTTTCGAACATCGGACAGAGGTCGAGGTCTGGGAGACCGGGTCATATAATTCCCTACGACATAGGGACGTGTGGGAGTGGTCGAGGTGGAGGTAGGTAAGTGAACTTCGGACCGCAGTGAGGGCTCGGGTGAAAACCACCGAGGATTACACTGAAGGGAGGATACCGAAACTGGACCCTCGGACCTCCTGGTACCCGGAAGGACTGAACGGAGACGGAGGTGGGATCGTGAGGGGGGTGGGGAGAGAACAATATCGAACATCTCCCTCAAAGACCTGTCGACTGACAATGGAGGTGTCAGGGGCGTATTGACTCTCAATCTTATTTCCTGTTTTCGGACGTACCGCCCGGAGAGTAACAACAGACAACAAATCACCGATTCAGCACAGAACGTTGGGGTACCTGACATCGGGTGGTCCGAGGAGACAGGTACCTTAAAGGGTTCGTTCTTATACCCTCACCCAACGGTAAAGGAAGAGGTATCGGACCTGGGTTACACGGACAGTTGGAGGGAGATTCGGAGAAGTAAGTAGGGGACCCCGTTTTGGGATTTGTTTAAATCTACGGTCTACGGACGAACCGATGGAGACTCGTGGTGGTTACTCTGTGTTCTACGTGGATCGCGGGTCCATAAGAAGACATTGATACGATGTGATCCGCACAGGCGGAGCTCCCGTTTGTCGTACACCCTAGATGGAGTCGTACCGGTCGGGGATGCGTCGTCCACACACCTCAGTCACGGGTGGATTGTCTGGTTTTGCCGGTCTGTGCCCGAGGTAAACCTCGTGACCCCGGTAACAGTCGAGGACAGAGGTGAGTGGACGACGTCCCAGCGGTCCTAGGGACACCCACGTCCAGGAGTCTGGAGGGCCCACCTACCGGGTGTCGGGGGTGGGGGGCGACACCGGACATGAGTGTGACGGGAACGCGTGTATCAGTCCCAGGAACATCTACAGGGCCCGGTCCGGCTTCAGTGTCTAGAAGTGGTGCAGCGAAAGACTGTCGTTCTACAAAGCTCGCCGGTCCAGGGACACCTATGTGATCCCCCCACTTCTCCTCGGCACTCCGCTAGTCCCGTCCGGGGACACCGGTGTGGGCGTGGATCTCGAGGTCCTATGGGGCGCACTCAGGACGAGAGGACTCCTACCTAAGTCACACGGGGTGCTGAACGGTACCTCATCGACCACCGTGACACGCCTGTCGTCTCTTCCGACGCGTCTTCCTGTCTGACCGAGACACGGATCGAGACGGGGACTGATCGCCTTTTGGGACCCTCAAGCCAAGATGGGAAACCTGAGTCAGATGTCGAGACGTTTCACCCTCTCTACACGGAACTGATGTCGCCGAGACGCCCGAGTCGACCACTCAAAACCGGAAAGAGGGGAGACTTCTCTGACGACCCCGTCAGTGGAAAGCTCTCCGGTCCTTGAGGTAGGGAGCCCGGTGGACCTTCGACATCGTCTGTTCTAGAAGGTACCAGTCGCCCGAGTCGGTGTCCAGGAACCGACGTGCTTCTTCACTCCGACCGATCCTCCCAGGAGTCGGCACTGAGGGCGAAAGGTGGGTCGGGGTTTCCCTCGAGAGTGCACAAGTGACTGGGACCGACACAGGGAGGACCGGTCCGAATTGTTCGGATGACCAGGGGAGAGGACGGGGAGTCGAAGGGAAGAGAGGCACCATGGGTCCCGTCACTCATGACAACGGTGTGATCTGGAGACGGAAACGATGAAGACGGACCTGTCGAGGAGTGGTACAAACGTCCCGTTTGAGAATAAATAGACGACGACGATTTAGCGAAGTCAGCACAGGCTGAGACACGCTGGGGTATCTGTCGTCGGGTGGTCCGAGGTGGTAGGAACCCTAAGAGGTCCGTTCTTGTGACCTCACCCAACGGTAAAGGAAGAGATCTCTGCTGGTTTAGTTTGTAGTCCTCAGAGTGTGGGGGTCCTCCAACTGGGGGGCACTCCTAATCCTAAAACTCGAGACTGTAATCCCGCGTGCCGAGCGACCGATACCGCGGGAGACCGCCCTCGTACCCACGAAGCGAAGGACTCCACCGTAGAAAGATTCCGTCTCACGTAAAGTAGGCGAGGGCACAATTCAGGGAGGTCCTCCCGGGGTCGAACCGAATAGGGTCCCAGGACCTCGTACGGTCGGCAAAACCCGTTCCCCTTCGGTCTGAGAATGGAAGAACCTGACCTCGCCGGGCGGGACGGGGCGGGAACGGGCAATCCTCGGAACACTTCTCCCGGTACAGCGTCAAGGGACCGGAGGAAACCAGTCGGAACCGCGGGAGGTGGTACCTCGTCTTCGCGGAAACGACGAGTCGTCTGAAGAGGACTCTACGTGTTTCGTCCAGCCTCGCCCTCCTCCGAGCGGTAGATGACCTTTCCGTGAAAGGCGGGAGGGGTGGGCCGAGTGGTCGTCTCCGGACCGGGAGCCACCCCGCGGGTGGATGGCGCGTGCCTAACTTCCGGAGGGCGAACCGCGCGTTCTTCAACCTCTCTAACGGTATGAACGTTTTGAGGTGCTAGTGGTACTCTCCCGGACCCCGTCCCGTCCTCCCACGCGACCTCCCGTTCGTCGTGTCGGTGCCTGGGCGGGGGTTCGGGAGGACACAGGTCGGGTAAGGGTCGGGCGGACCGGGAAGTGTGGGTGTTTCTACTCCCGTGGAACCCCGAAACGGGAGGGGCGTCCCGCGGGCTCAAGAAATGGTAACCCGAACCACGTTCGGGGGTCCTCCAACTGGTGCAAGTCCACCAATGGTTACACCTAATCCTAAAACTCGAGGCTGTAGTCCCGCGCTACAAGCGACCGACACCGCGGGAGACCTTCGTTGTACCCCCGAAACGAACTAAGGGCCCGGGTAGACCGGGGACTGGGTCCGGGACTTATAGGGGAAAAGGCCCGGTGATCGAGTCTGCCATTTCTTAGGGGGACGTTACGTCCTCTGCGTCCTCAGGGTCCAAACTAGCTAGGGGACCAGACCTTCTAGGGGACCTCCTCCTTTACCGTTGGGTGAGGTCAGAAGAACGGACCTCTTAGGGTACCTGTCTCCTCGGACCGCCCGATATCAGGTACCTCTTCGTTTCTCGACCTGTGCTGACTCGCTGCTCGTGAAAGCGAAAGTCGACTCGACTCCGGACTGGTCGCGAGAACGACCACCCTCACGTCATTTATGGCGAAGGGAGACTCCGATTTCCAAATCCACCCTGACTATTCATAATGAGTCTCCACTCGGGGTCCGGTACCTAAGGGACATATTGGAGACCATTCTTAGACAAGACTTGGACAAAGCCAAGGCCGTGGTGTCTGGGTGGTCGGGTGGGTCTCAACGACTAGGAGGGGTCGATTCGGTGGGGAAGATGGGTGCTGGGGTGTGGAAAGTCGTAAAAGTGCCGGTGTCACAGTGTCGACGACGGGAACAACTACGGTTTCCGACTCCGAAGGTGGTGGAAGGGTTTCCGGGGCACCGGCTCCTGAGAGGGACACCCCCGTCCCTCGGCCAAGGTCCACTCGACATACCCCCACACCCACCTCTCCTGACCTGTCTTCCCTGTTGGGGACACCTCCCGGTCCTTCCTTCCGGGTCCTCCCCCTCCTTTCAGTCCTCGGGGGAACGGTTTGTCCTTCACGTACCCCTCGTCCCACCCCTCTCTCCCTCCTCTCTCTGTCTGTCCTTCCGGACGTAGGAGAGGGTCGTCCACGCTCTCCGGGTGGGACGAGTCTCGTCGTCCTTCACTGGAGCCCCCCGGACCCTTAACCTCGGGGATATTATCAAGACCCCTACGCACGGATCTACCTGTCCAGTCCGGTCCACCCCCGGTCCACCCTGAAAGACCGTACTCAAGACTCTTACCTCCCTAACGTCCTGAGGTCGGACGGACTGGGGTCTCGTCGACTTCGTCACAGGCGGGTCGTCCTGACCCACCCACTTCGTCCGACCCTCGCCCAGAGTGGTTCCACGTCGGCAAGGGCCCCCTTGAGGGTGACTGATCGCAGCATCCTGTCCATAAGTGTGACGAGGAGGTTTCCGTGGAGGGGCCCCAGGTACTACTACCTGTTCATCGGCCAGAACTACAGACGTACCCAACCGACCCTCCACCCCTACCCCTGTCGAGTGACTGAGCCGGTATGGTAGGACCGAAGTCATTTCGACACGAGTCCTGTCTACCGGAGAGGAATCCCTGAAGGCTACATCCTCCTCTGTCTACCTGTTGGAGAACAGGAGATTCTCACGTCGTACCTCCCCAGACCCCCCGGAGGGTCCTATGTTCCGAAGGTCCACTCGGTCCCACTTGGTATAAGGAATTGAATCCCCGACCCGTCCCACCTCTCTCGGGTACTCGTCGACCCCTGCTCCTCACGAATGGGAGGAGTACAATGTCTTCTACTCCTCTTCCTCCTGGGTCTTCTTCTGTCGCTACTGAGGACACGGTTGTTCCTAGTGCTAGAGGTACGACGGAAATAGGAGTCTCGGACTCACCCGTCTTTCTCCCCCACCGATGACGCGTGTATAACACTCCCCCCTCTCCCAAGTGGGAAGGCCGCCCGTGTTGACCGTCACTCCACCGGTACTCCTCTGCCGTAGCTCGCACCCGTCTTCCACCCGACTCCCCGCGCCCCCCTCCGCTCTGGAAGGTGTCGGTGCGACCGTCTCCTCAACTGCGTCGGGAACCGCAACGTGCGCGACGTGTCTATCACCGGGCGCAGGAGGAGCGCGTGCGCGACCTACGAGTCGGAGACCAAGCTCAGGCGGTCCAGCTAAGGACGTCGCTCCCTCCACCTGCAAACTCAAGTTTATCCAGACCCCGAAACCGGAGCTCTCGAAGGCCTGGGGCGGGAGGTGGGTATGGGTAGGGGGATGGCCTGAGAAGAAGGTCGTCGGAGAGTAGAAACATGGTGTGCTACGACCCCTGCACGCGGGGTCGGTGACCCGTGGCGTAGAGGTTCCTTAGCGAGTGCAAGTGGTCCTCCAGCGAATCCAAGACACACTCGGCACCCCGAAGATCCCGACCCCCGCCCCAGCTCTCTCTCGACTCACCTCGACGTCTTTCGTCCTCCCGTGAGGTCCTTTCCCGGGAGGTCACGATCCTCGAGAGGTTCGACTTCCCAGTCGCAAACTCGAACCCCACCCGTCCCGACACGTGGGGGGCCTCCCCTTCCTCTCCCCGTACCCACGAGAACGTACGAGCCCGAACACTTATCTGAAGGGCCCGTGCACGACCCGCCCCCACCCCCCCCCCCGCTTCCGAGGAACCCCTCGCGACGGGTGGGCCGGGGAGGCCGGGGCCGAACGGAGTGGGACGTGCCTGTCCATGAAGAATACCGTCACGAACAGCACCGACGCGGCCAGGACGTGGAGCGTGTGCATCAGTGGAAGCACGAGACCACGGTGTGACCCCTACCACTCCCACTCGCACCGCACCCCGAGGGGCCCGTGGGGGAGGAGGTCCGACCGCCGGTCGCCGCACCGTTTGTCCACGTGCAAGAACGTCAGTTCGTCGTCACCCAACGGGACGCGCAGTACGTCGCACCTGTCCAACTCCGCCATGGTCACGTTCACGAGCATACACATCAACAGTCGGGCCGTCGAGTCCGCGTGCCGGACCGGGAGGTCCCCGAGAAGACTACCGAGACTGAGATACGACTTCGGCAGCCCCTACCGACCCCTGCCTCCTCCTTGGTGAGCGACACTGTGACTCCACGACCGCTTGGATGGGTGGACGAGTCCCTGAGAGAGAGAAAGAGCGACTGGAAACTTGAGTGAGTCGAGAGTTTATCCCCACATACAGTGGGACGGACCCGGTCCCTGTGGTGAGACCTCTGGAGAAGAGGTAGAGCGACGGTTCTCTGGTTGAAAGGGTTCAGTCAAGGTGGTCCCCGAGGAGGACGACACGGAGGGAGATCAAAAAGGACTTGTTCGGGGTCGACCCATGCCGGGGACGGAGAGGGTCCTCGGGTCCGGTGGTTACTCAAAGAACGGTCGTCGACTCGTCCACGCGCTCCCGGGTAAGGGGGAGTGACGACTCGTGTGAGGGTGGGGCAGGAGAAGAACTGTGTCAGACCGAGGTAATCGGAAACCGTCCCCGAGGGCTAGAGGAAAACGGGGAGACCGACAGGTGACAGCTCGAGGGTACCCGAGGAGAGAGGACGTCTCACAAAAGAAACCGAGGTGGAGAGAAGGTCCACGGGCGTAAATTTGGAGACCCGGGTCACTGACAGGAAGGTACCAGAAGGATCACAAGGACTCCAGTAATTGTCCAAACTTTTTAGACTCCGTTGGTACCTGGAAGAAGGGTCCCGGTTTACGTGTATTCTTGGTCGACGGCACGTCCTAGGTGCCGAGTCCTTCCCCCACCCTCCCTTCACCTCCCTCCCTCGACACCCCTTGTTCTACCGTGGGGAACCCTCCGTGGAGGACCAGATTCCCGTCTACCGCGACGGAGTAGGGTCAAGTATACGGACATCGGAGGTTTAGACAGGAGGACGACTCCGGGTCTCCGGGCCCCCCGACCCCAAGGAGGACCACGGAGTATTCTGTGAGTGACCCAGGGGTTTCGACCGCATAACAGAGGAGGGTCCGGACCGGAGGAGGACGCGGGTGGACCGAGGACTGGAGATAGGTCCGGACGGGTTCAGTGAGTGACCGGTGCATCTTCATCTACTCGGCGAGTAGGACCGGGTGAAACAACTTCCGGTGTGTAAACATGTACCGCCTGTGTAACCGGAGGACCTAGTGGTCGAACGAGTGGCAGACCTGTCCTATGTACAGTCCATATTCCTAGGTAAAGGACGGGTGTAAGGGGATGGGATTGGAGGAGAACGACGTACCTTCAACGACACGGGTGGTCTTATTACCCCCTTTGACTCCGAGACCCGACCTCTACTGGTTTCCTGACCACTCCGTTCCTCTTCCACTACTCCAGGAGCCCGTCGTCGTTCTCCACCGAGGGGACTTTTGAGTTCCCTGTCGTGCTACCTGTCGACCGGAGTCGACACCGACCCCAGTCTTCCGTCACACTCCGTCCCGGTCTCTCCGGAGAACGACGTCCACCCGAGTCCCACGACGGTACGACTCCTCCGCTGTCCCCGGACCACCGTGACGCAACCAGGTTCGGTCTCAAGCCTACGTGCGAGCCCAGTGTAGCTCACAGTCGGACACCAGGGTCCTCAGCGACACACTCCGGGGACCCTGCACGGGTGTTTGTGAAGCCCCGACGGGGGACACTACACGGGTGTTTGTGAAGCCCCGACGGACGTCGCGGAGAGTCACGAGACCCAACACCGTTCCCCTCCTCTACCCCAGGTCCCGAGGTCTTCCTGAGACCGGACCCCCTCACCCGTCGAACCTCCGTCTCCTTCTCTCTCCCGGTATCAGAGACGGATGGTCGGGTTCTCGGGTGGGGGGTTGGAGTTCGGCCCGTGAAGGACCGGTCGGACCTTGTCCTTCTCCGAGACCTCCACACATCCTTTTGTCCTTCACTGACATCCTTCACCCACGGAAACAAGTCAGGAAGGGGACGAACCGGAGAAGATCCCTAACGGGGGTCGGACCTGGTCGGCAGAAACCCCTCCTATCTCGAACAGGGGTCGGGGTTGAGAGGGTCGGGAACGATCAAACCCGGGTGTCGACACTTAGAGTCGAAGGGAGAGACCCTTCGTCGCCATCCAGTCCGGGGACATCAGATAACGTCCGTCCCTTCGACTACAGGTCTCTGTAACGTCCTTCGAATGACTGAGAGTCGACGATAACGTTCTTGAGACGTTCAGGCCACCTCTGACTCTTCCGATCCTCTCCTGGAGTGGAGAGAGAAGAAGAGGGGGTCGGTGAGTCACCGGACCGACCAGGTATGGAATAAAAACGGGAGATGTTTGAGGCAGGTCCACAGGTCCGAGAGTTACCCCAAGTGTCGTAGGACACACCAGTGGAGGGAGGTCAGGACCGTGACGCCGTAAGCCAGAGCGACGACGGCGGCGGACGACAACTTCTGTTCCTTCCTGTTCCCGTCAATCCCTAGTCCGTCTCTCGCTGATGTGATTCCCATCCCAGTTCGAAAAGAGTATGAGTCCCAGGAGAGTAGAGCACCACCCTTTCCAACTACGGGGTTTCATTCACTCCTCCCGTCCTCGAAACAAAGACCGTGTGACAAGTCCCGAGTCGTTGGGTAGGACGTACCCGACGGTCTGTGTCGGAATGGGTTATCTGGTCCTAGACACGGACGTCTCGTGGTGTGCGGACACTGAGACACGGTCAGGAAACCAGACGACACAGGGGACGGGGATCGGTGTGCACAGGGAAGGACGTTTTAGGTGGATCTAGAGGACCCCGTCGTTTCAGTGAGGACAATTGAGGACGATGTCCTTCGGGAGAGGAAGGCAGGGAGAAGATTTCGACGTCGGGGAGGGACCCTACCGACACGTAAGGTCGTGGAAACCAGAGGACGACCCTACTCCCGGATTCCCCCTTCCGTACCGAGTTCCCTCCGAGAACAGACGGGGATCCCTTCGTCTTGACCGGGACCCCGAGACATTAGTACGTCCCGTATTGTCATCTCGTAGTCTACCTTTGTGTAAACCTCCACGGTCACTAGACGTCGAAGTGTCAGGTCTTCTAAGAGAATACTTGGGGTTTACAACACCCGACCGGTGGGGATGACTTGGAGGGATTGACTGTTACGGTTCCCGGTGTCAGAGAGACGGTCACATCGACGGAGCAGAGGGAACCAAAGGGTCGATGACAGGAAGGGGTCGGACCCTGGGACAGGGGACAGGGAATCCTAGAGAACGATTTACCGGCTACACTGATCAGGGAGGGGACGAGTCGTGGTAAGTGACAGAGAGATCACGAAAGGTCTGGTGATTGGTGGAACCGCGGGAGGTAAGGACCGGGAACGACCAAGTTCAAAAGGTAAGAGGTCCTGACTGACAGGGTGACCGTGGGTTCATCCCGTCACACCGGGTCGTCAATCCGTTCGAGACGACGAGTGACGGTACTGTAATCCTTTCAGTACGGGGAAGAGGTTGGAGTGAAAGAGGAGAGATTCCCCAGTACTACTCGTGATGTGTCTACTCGTCCACTCGGACCTGTACGAATCACACGGAACCTCAAGTGAGTCAGGTACGGAGTGTTTTGGTCGGGTCCGGACGGACGAACCACTCCCCACAGGAGGGATCACGGGTCTCCGTACAGGAAACCAGGGGAGGTCTGTACGTCGACACACAGACCCCTCGTAGCGAAAGTTCCCTCTCCTACCACCCCCGACGTGGTAGGGACACAGGTCGGACCGGACTGTCATGTTCCCTCCCAGACTCGGAACAAGTCCGTTCCACTCCAGTCCCTAACTGACGTTACGTACTTAGTACTATCCCAAACCCAAATTTCACCTCGATACCCCTCCCCACGACCATCTCTCTCCCCCAATACCAACTTCAGCCCCTACCCCGACCCTTCATCCCCCTCCGTCCCACCTCGGTGTGAGTGTCCGACGCGACCGACTGCCAGGACGTCCCGCAGGTGCCGGCGGTCACGGTGACCTGGGACTCTCCTCCCCCGTGGGGCATCCGGCACGTCCACTCCCGGACCGCTGATACCGCCCTCATCTACGACCCCCTCCTCCGGAGGAAAAGTACCTACACTCCCCCATGACCTCTGTGTCCGCCTGTCGGACAGTCAGTCGTATGGGGATTTGTGGGGAGGGCAGGGGGAGGGGGAGAGGACGGGGTGGGTGTGGATGGTAAGTGGTGGTCGAGGTCCGACTACAATGCGGAGTCCGGTCGACGCCACAAGGTGTCCCGGTCCCACATCTACGGGCGTGACCGGAGACAGTGGAGGAACTCGTGGTCTTGTACCCCTGACACCGCGGGCCTGTGACGGAAAGACAGGAACATGGACCGGGTCCCTTCCTCAAGTCCCCCGACACACTGGAGGTGGGGTCGGGACAGGACAGGGAGGAAGGGACTTCACGGGGTCGGGACTGGTGATCCTGTGTCAGTCCTCTACCCTCTCCGGAGGGGCGGGGTCTGGACGAAGACCTGACCCCCTATCTACCGACACGTGGGGTCCGAGTCCTGGTTGCTCTCAGGGGTCCCCGGGAGCAGAGACGGTATCCGAAGTACCCCGACTCGACACTTCCTCACCTCCGCACCAGGCGCTCCCACGTCGAGTCTAGGACTGGTGCACCCCCAGACCCTCGAGACTGGGACTGAGACGTGAAGGACCTCGAGAGGTCTACGCACCCGAAGAACAACGGGACGGGGAAAAGGGTCCCGGAAACATGAGTGAAGGGACGAAACGAACCTACGATCTGTGGACGTCCCGAGGGAGAGAGGATATAGGTGGTAGTGGGTCGGTAGTCTCGTCGACACACCTGGTCCTCGACCGGGAGCCGGGACAGGGACGAGCAGACGTGCGATCGCAAGTGTGTGCGCGGACAACGAACAGCCAAGGGTGTGACTCGACATGCATACCGGTGACGGCATGCGGGATACACTTCTCACCGTGGGTCGTGTGTAGCCGCGAGTCACAAGTATCCATATTTACCTACTGAGTGTGGGGTTTCCTCTGAGGAGAGGTCAGGACTCAACCCTTACTTGGGTTCGAGACCGGAGACGGACCTTCATCGGGAGTCCGTCCGTAGCAGAAGACCAAATGATTCGGTCTCTCTGTGCTCCTTTCGTGTCGGGAGTCCTACCTTTCATTGTCGTTCCCCGTACGTCCCCTGACCGAAAGTGTCGGGTAAATCTTCTCCAAACTGAACGGTCTTCAGTGTGTCGTCCCGTCCCGTCTCTTGCCGGTCCGACCCTCCGGACGACCCGAGACCACGTCTTAGGACCAACGATGAACGACGCAAACACTAGGATCCGTGTGAGGAAGTAACGGGGTTCGGGGGCTCAGAAGTGGACTTTTGGTCCCTTTGGTGTACGAGGAAGAACGTCCACACCAGTCCAGAGGGTTCTATGTCGGAACCCCAGTCGCACCACGACCTGTGTGTTTCCGACGAAACCCCCCTCCTGGTCGGACAGGTGATCTAGAGTCAGATAAGTGAACGATCATTAGTGGCGTACTCATGGACCTTCTCACCTGGGACCACCCCGATACGAGTGGTGATTACGGGACCCCGTCCACAGAGTCACCTGTCACCCGGGTCACCTCGTGAAGAACCTCCGTCTATAACTGGTTCTCTCTTTTTTTCTTTCCCGGTCTACACCACCCTTACCGTTCTCCTTCAGTCAACGGACTCCTAGTCCGGACCTGGTCTAGAAACGACGTTGTCTCGACCGGTGGGAGGGTCTGTCCCAGTCATGATGACCGGAACCTTTCGTCCCCTGTCCCGGAATCGGGTCTGACGTGGTCACGGGACGTCCTATGATAGAGTTCACAGGGCCAGGACGTGGTCCACCGGGCCTGCCTGGGGTTTCGGACACGGAGTGTCCCTCTCAGGGTCTTCAGGGTCCGGGTCCCGAAGGTCCCGGGAGAGTCCTCTTCGGATGAAGACCTGATACCGGTCTCTTCACCCCACGACCGACTCTTACAGACCCGACGAAGAACGGTTCGAGATCGGAAAGTCTTTTCCAGTAGGACGGACCAACCTCCACGAGGTCCGATCTTTCCGCTCCGAGGGGACCGGTTAACACTTTCCTGGCTCGTCTACTCAGGGCCCTCCGTGTCCCGAACCCGTCCTTACGGGAAGGGGAAAGGACCGGATAAAGGGAGGACACACACTACTCTCAGTCCGATCTCACACTAGAGGGTCCTAGTCCGACATACCTGACGAGTCTACCGGCTTCCCACGTACCACCCCACGACGCGGAAGGGCTCAAGAGCCCCTCGCAGACCACTTCCATTTCGGTGGTGACTCCCTGCAGAGAGACTGAGAACCGTATGGGACGTTCCTCATGGAATGAGAGTCCAGTGTGGGTCCTCACCCCTAGAGCTTAAACATCCGGAGCGCCTTCGAGTTGAGTGACGGTGTGTCGAGAGCCCGGGTCGGGTCTTTAGGAACACTTTGAAGATAGTATAGAGGTTTTAAGACCAATCTTCATAGGTCCCTCCGTTGGACAAACCTCTCCTCGGATCCTTTGGACTTGGTAAAGAGAAACTGGGGGAGGTCATCCCGGAGTCCCTCCGGCTCACCCACGTCCTTTCTCGATCTATTTCGGGACCCGATCCGGGTGGTGTGGGTGCGTATTGTCCTCCGGTCATAAGTGTGAGAAAGTGTCAAATCGTCGTTAAGTCCGGTTGGACGGGAGGTCGGTTTTATAGTGTACTACACATATAAGGAACCTTAGAAGTATCCCCCAGGGGGTGAGGTCCGTGTCCAGGAGTAGATCCAGAGTCCTTCTTCTGGGACTATCCCCCTTAAAACGGGAAGGGAAAGACACCAAGAAAGAATGTGACCTGAACCACCCATCCCTCCCCGTCCTTGTTCCCTCCATGGTAACCTTGAGGCCACCCCCTATTCGACGGTCGAAGTGCCCGTCGAAGTGGTCGAGTAGAGGACGACACCGGAGATCTTGGCCTGGGAACTCGGTGAGCTGCCACTACTTCCCGAAGAGACAGTCTGTCCTCTGTAGTCCCATTTCGGTCCCGACCACCCCGACTGGGTGGTGGTGGGTCCCTAAGCGTCGGTGGGGGTCAACGATCTACGGGACGAGAGACCCCGCACCCTTGACCCGTCAGCTAGGTAAGTACTGGGAGGGAAGGGAGACCGACCTGAGGTGTACTGAGCCCACGCGGTACTGGATACCGGGCCCCGGGTGTGACGTGTTCTTGGGAACACGAGGTCCGAACTGTTGACTGTGGGTTGGATCGGGTCCGGTGCGACCCGTGTTACCGGACTGTCCGGCATGGTACGTGTTACTGGAGTCACGAGAGGACCTTGACGACCTATGGTAACAACCGGACCGTGTGCATACCCGGGTTCAGTGCGACCGACTGCAACACCTACCACTCCTACGACCTCTCGAGACACACTCAGACGACCCTCGCGGCGAGACCATGGGTGAATGGGGCGAGACGGACGGGTCCTGGTCCCCCTCGTGTCCCAGTCTCGTCCACCCGAGACTGTCTTGACTGGGGGTATCCGTGTGGGGGGGGTCGGGTTGGTCGTCGTCGAGGTCTTCGGAACCTGAGTCTGACTGAAAAGGAACCGTATCCTTTTGAAGGGATAGTCTGTCCCCGAGGACCCTGTCTCCCTTCATACACACCCGGTCTGGTCCCGCTCACACCCGGCACTGTCCCTAAGGACCCCTACTAAGTCCATGTCGGGGACGGTCCCTACGACTCGAGTGGACGAAGGGACCTATCAAGGTCAGTTTCCACTGTGGACTCAACTTGAGCCGGGTGTGCCATGTCAAGTCCTGATCAAAAAGGGGTTGGTCGTCGAGGTCACTAGAGAACCCCTTGTCGACCTACAGCATCTCGAGTAACGGACCACTGTGTACATGTCCTTGGGGGTACGGGAAACATCCTGCCACGTACGCCTCATGTCCCGCGTCCCGTAGGGGACTCTGGTCGGTGTGGTGTCGCGGATGTCGGGACGACGACCCTTAATCTCCCGAGGACAGGAGAAAGACGAGAAGAGGAGGATCCTGCACCCCTCCCGGGGCGTCGGGGTCCGTCGGGGGATGGACACTACACGTGTTGCTTCCCCAACCTGTCCTTCCGGACCGACGGGGTCCACCAGAGTGTGACGTCCATGTCCCGCAGTGCGTCGTCTCCACACCCGTGGGCGTACGGGGCCGCCAGTAGGGTGTGGTGGAGGACAGGTAGTCCGACGTCACGACTCGAAACGACATCCCTGCGTCACCGACAGTCCCGGGTCGATGGCGGACGGGGAACCGGTCTGCTCACCGGTAAGGGGGTCCCTGTCTTGGTCTCCCGGCCTAGATCCCACCTCTAACCCCACCCCGACATGGCTCGCGTCGCACTGCAAGTCCGGCCCCTACCTGTGGTCCGTCCCGTGGGTGCACCTCAGGAAGGATAACTGGTCCTCACACAGACCGAACAACTACTTGCCGACGAGGGTCAGACTTCTCTCCCCTGTCCCACACCCTCCACCCCGCCCCGAGTCCCTCACAGACGGGTCCACACCTCGGCGTCCCGTCGGGGGGAGGGGGTCCCAGGGCTCCGACCCCAACGTCGGTGTCTACGGTCGGTGGAGAACTCCTGGGTCCTGGGACGGGTACCGAGGGCTCATGGGAACCCCACCCACGACCCGGGGGAGTGGAGAGTGTTTGTGTATCCACGACCGACGTCACCACGGGAGCTACGCTCGGAACTACATGAACATCATCGTCGCCATCGACGGACACAGCAACCGCACGCGGAGGACGTCGACGTCTTGGAACGTCATCCCGGCCCGTAGACACGGAAGCGTCAGAGCCTGGCAGGGGCACAGGAGTGGTAGGAAGAGGAGACCCTGACCGCGTCGGACTCGAGGGCCGGTCCGGGTGAGGTCCCCCACGACGGGGGACCGCTTCCTCCGTCCTGTAGTTCTCTCCGGGTCCGACGTCGGGGCCCCCCGTCAGGGACACCTCGGAGAGTCTCCGGGTCGGAACGAGTATCGGCTAAAGTGAGTCTCCAGTCCCGTCTGGTCGGGAACCCGTGTATTGCGTCCCATGGGGACTCGGGGGACCCCGGGGACGGACCGAGGACCCGGACGTGAACCGTCCGACAGGAAGTCTTTTCGGACCCGGAGTCTGATGTCGACCCCGACTTCCCTTCTATTGTCGAACCACCAGACACGTCCACCCAGACCCCGGTCACTTCCCACCGTTGGATCGTAGACACACCCGACTGGACCCCCACCCGTACCCCACCGGGCCCAGTCGTCCCACTATCCAGACACCAGGCCCTCTAACACTCCCGACCCATACCCACTTTACCCCATCCCACGTCCTACGGACACAGATGTCCCGTCCCCTACCAGACACGGAGATCCTTGGATGTGACTTCGGTGGACCCCCGTGGGGATTCGGAACTCCGGAGAGACGGAACCCCAACCCTACGACGGAAGACTCAGGAAACGGTGGTAGTCGAGGCGGAAGACGTCAGAGGAATCGGACGATCCATCCTCCCTGAGTCCGGGTTCGGGGGGGGACCCACTCCCGACTTATGGACGTCCTCTACCTGTCCGACAGTGACCTTAGCTACTGTATACAGAGAAGGCACTACAAGTCCCGACCACCCCAGTACCTCATCGGTGACCGGTCCGGACCCAACCCTCTATCCCAATCACACCCTAACCCAGTATTCAAGTGTACTGCTATAGCTAGACCACGACCGCCCGGGGAGGTGTCCCGTCCACGACGGATCGGAAAGTCGGGTCTCGTCCTGACTATGCTAGGTTCTGTAGACCCTTGGAGGCGGAGTCCGAGCCGGACGGACGACCGACATCGGGGTTCACTCGGGACTAACTCCGGACCCGACTTGAGTCCGGAGACCAGGGGGTCCTCACCTCGACGGCTGTACTTCAGTTGTCCCCTCTGGTGTCCGAAGGAGGATGTAATCCGCTTCGGACGTCATGTAAAGGAACCGTAATTCTGGGGGGGGGGGGCGGTGACGAAAACTCCCCCAGGACGTGTCGCGTCGGGGGGTTTGTACGGGGTCTGACTCCGGAACCAAAGAGGGACCCTAAGAAGGACACCGGAACGGGAGAAGATGTAGGGTACCTTAGGTAGAGTGTACACGAACCACGGTAGTCAAAGAGAAACGGGGGTTCCCTGGAAGCCCGACGGGAACAAGGGGTGAGGGACGAGGGGGACGGAGTCGGGGAGGTACTAAGGTTGTCCAGATTAGGGGTTTGTCTCTTGACGGAGCGGACCAATTTGTGACAGGACATCGGGAGGTCCTGGGCCCGGGACGACGGGTGCGCCGAAGAATCAGAGGTAGGAGGAGGGTCGTCCTCTCACAACGCACGTACACATGTATACACACACGTATCCGCAGACACCCGTATCTAGACGCAGATATCCTGACTACTACACACACTAAAACACGTACACACAATGACTCTACAGACACACGCACGCGTATACTAGGACCTCCTCCCACCCTCGTCCGGGGTCCCCTCCAGACCCGGACCTTGAGACCGTCTACGTAGGACGGTCCTGGTAGGACTCTGTTGTCCTTCACTCCTGACACACCGACCTCCGGGTCCCGAGACAAGACAGGGAGGGGGCTCAGGGACAGGAGGACCCCCCGTGTCGGGCGACGGGACGGGATCCAGGTGTCCCGGTCAAGGAGACGGGAGGGGTCAAGTCGAAGGACTCCGAATCTCAGAACGGGACCGTCGTTTGACACCCTCCGTCTGGAACCTCCTTAGGGGTGATATCAACCAAGATGTAGTGGGACTGGGGTTCGACGGGATCTTTCGTCGTATCCTACCGTGTGAGACGTGTGGTGCTAGAGTAAAGTCGTAGTGTACCTGTTCTATCGACGGTCCCAGACCGGAGAACGACCGGTCTGAAGAGACACATGGTGTGGTGGTGACCAGTCTCCGTCTGCCAGGAGTGACTCGTAGATGAGATTGATCGTAGATGAGGTCGGTCCCTTGGAAACCGGGAGGTCGACCTGACGTACCGGTCGACGACCCTGGTGATACGTCAGAGAGGAATCGAACTTAAGTCACGTGGGGGAGGACCGTGAGTCCTGTCTCCGGGGTGGGACCCCAGGGGTCCACCCTTTCATCGTCCAGGTAAGGAAGGGTCCCACCCAAGGCCGAGGGGTAGTGTGACGGAGTGGATCGGGACCCCGACGAGTCCACCTCTCCGGGGTGTCACCCCCCCTCCTAAGGAAGACCACCACTCCCCGGCCCTCACCTACGGTCCTCCTGTGGAGATTCCACCCAAAACTTTCTCTTCATCCTAAAAGGTCCGTCTCCTTACACTTATTTCGGTGAGATGTTTGACCGAAGGCTGGATGTCTTCGCCTCCTCCCCGTCCCTACTACCTGCACCCGAACCTGCACACTTCCCACTTTCTTGGTCGAGGGTTCACCTGGTGAGTCCCAAGTCCGGACTCCGACCGCAAACCCGTGGTCTCGTCGGTCCGTCGCCGGTCCTGGACAAACGGGACCCGGTAAACACGGGGTAACACTCCCGAGATCACAATACGACCCGACCCTTCCGGTTCGACCTCGGGGGAAGGGACTCCACGAGGAGGTCCCGTACGGGAACCGTGATCTCGATACCGTCAGCGGTCGAGTCGGAGGAAGCCGTCGAGAGGAAACGAAGGTTCTGTTTCACCCCTCTGGGGTCCGGAGAAGACAGACGGGTGAGCAGAAGAAAGGTCGAAATAGCTCTGTAGACTCTCCGTGTCTGACGAGTGTTAACAGGGTCTCACGGTCTGAAGTAGGACTTCAGAGACACAAGTAAAAAAGTGGGACCTGTAAACATGAAGGAAGGGAGGACACCTAGACGAAGAAATCCAAGGTTAAGTGCTCAGGGAGATATTCCCCGTCAGTGAGTCCTCTATTGAGTCCGCCACGACCGGGGATCCGAGTACGACGATCTTGTGAATGATCTGATTTAGTACCAAAAGACCAGCGTAGACTTGTTTCTGACGTAAAGTAGAAGGATTGGAATCATGTTTTCTCCATGTGTGGGGTTTAACTCCTATGCATAAGTTCTTATGCACCCGTTTGACCCTCTGACACCTCGCTGTCCCTCCTGACTACGCGACGTCAGATACCCCAACGTCTCAACCTGTCCTAAACCACTCCCTTGTTGTTGTTTAAGTTCTTACCGTCCTACCTACTTCCTACTAGTCTACTTACTTACCTACTAATACACCTTCCTACCACCCGACTCACCGACCTACCCCATACCTCGGATGTCCTCGAAGGAGGGATCTCCGATGGTATGGCGGTTTCCTTCGTAGACTTAGTGCCACGATTTACCCTCCAAGTAGGTAATACGAACGACTGGGAAAGTCGGTAGACTCTCGGAAAGGAAATAACGGTGTACGGGACTTAAAGGGGACACGAGGAAAGGAGGCGGGGGGCGGGGGCGGTGGTGAAGGTGACCTGGGGCATACTCGTCATCAGACGCGACATGTGTAGGGACCGGAGGAGGTAGGAAGGACGGAATTGACTTTGGACGTAAACACTCCTGTGGCGACAGGGACCCCACCACTGACGAGGGGGGACATGTGCAACCTCTGGAGGAACACCGGTGAAGGGGAAGAGGTCGTCGTGGCGGGCGAGGGGTGATTTCGACAGTAGTCGGGACAGGACCAGTAAAGGGGAGTAAGAGACGAGGACCGAGAGGTCCGGGGGGTTGGAGTTAGGTCCGGTAAAGAGTCTTGAAGCCGTCGGTGTCCTGGCTCAGTGGTCGTGGGGAGGAAGCGCCAGGAGTACACGGGACAGGGGGCGGAGGGACGTCGGGGAGTGAAGGACCCGTATGGGCCCAGAACCAGGTGGGTCTTCGACAGGGGTAGTTCACGGATAAAAGGACAAGAACGAAACGGAGGAGGCAGAGGAAGACTCAGAGTGGTCCCGATTCAGGAAGTTGGAGTAGTTTTGTAGGTCCGGTCCTTGGGGGGACGCGACGGTGGAGGAGGACCGGGGTGGGGACAAGACCGAAACGCACCGGGTGTCGAGTAGTAAGACTTACGAGGGAACGGGGACGGACGAAGGGGTCGGGACGTCACGGGTACCGGGACTCTCCGAGTCGTTCGTCGCGTTTCAGGTCCTGGGTACGACTGAGGGGAGAGAGGACCACCGTTTCGGACTCGCCGGAGTCCGACTTCAGGTCCCGCCAGGGAGGAGGAAGGGAGAGTCGTGATTACTTCATCTCCGTAGTCTACTTCTGGGGAGTAGAAGGGTGTGAGTTTAGGGTGTGGGAAGGGTATGGGTGTAGAGACTGTAAGGACGAGGGTTCCGGTTCGGGAGGTTGTACAGCCCCTAGGGTTGAGGGGGTCTAGGCTGGAGACGTCTAGTAAAGAAAGAAAAGACCGATGGTTGAAAGGAGATACGTTAGTAGAGGGTAGAACATTTGTTTGTTTGTTTATTTGTTTTTGAGAGGTGAAGGAACTAGGATATAAGGGAAGGGGAAAAGATGGGGGTAAGTATCATTTTTAAGAGAAGCGACGGAGGAAGGAAAGTGTAAACGAGTAGAAGGGTGTCTCCCGTCGGAGGGAGACGAGGGACCTCGGTGACCGTTCCATAGGACATCGGAGACACGGCGACGTCCTCCGAGAGGTCCCGTCTCTCGTCTCGACAGGGGAGAAGACGATCGAAGACACTCGAGTGGGAGGAGGGGAACAGAAGGTAGGGAAGACGGGTCGTGGTTTATGACAACGAGAATTCACCAGCACATAATCCAACCGGTTTTTCAGGTAAGTCCAATAAGGTATGCTAGTATACCTTTTTGGACTTGTTAAAACCGACTGGGTCATGAATATTTTAGAGACGGAGATCGGGTCTCGGGGAAGAGAGTTGACGTCGAAATTCCCTGTTTTAGTACGAATTTAAAGTAGTCACTGTAAGGTGGTATGAAGTCCCCTGTAGGTTTGAAGACTGACACCGGACGGGTAGTGGGAGAAAGGTGTGGGAGAACTGGTCCTCCACACTGGTGAGACCGGAGGACGAGAACAGAAGGTCGGGGGCACCGGGGTCCGACAAGGTATAGTGCGGTGCGAGGAAGGATGGGGTCCGAAAATGTGTGTGGTGAAGAGGACTACTCGGAGACGAGTGTGCGGAACATGTCGGTCCGGGAAGAGTGAAAGTCCGGAGTCGAATCTGTACCGGAGACGTGAGGGTGGGGGTTTTGGATAAGAACAGTATTATACATTAAAACAACAAATGAATCCAATACAAAAAGGTAAAGGAGAGGATCTGTTATGCAAAGTTACCCCATTCCTGGGTTTGCCAGGGGAAAGGTCGGCTGAGGTACGGATCGTGGCGTGAACTGTGTCGGTTCCGAGGTATTTGGGAACAACTTACTTATTTGTTTGCCTGTCTACTTGTTTACGTGTTTACTCACCTACCTACCTTCCTACCTACCCACGTTCCCATCTTCACACCTTTTTTCCTTCCCACCGATCTACCTTCCTGTCTGTCTGTCAGTCTACCTCCCTACCCCTCTTTCTGCTTACCTACCGACTGACTTACTTACCAACCAACCGATTTGTGTGGAGACGTCAGTTGGAGACCCAATTTTGAGACAGTTTGGAACACTGAAACACTTTCTAAGGTCAAAATTTCCGGTCCAGGGGACCACTGGTACTTATCGGGTCTGACGAGGCGTCGACCCCCGCCAAGTCCGGACACGACGGTACGGACTCCGAGACATGACGGGTCGGGGGTGTGCGTTGGGGTTTCTTCCGCGTAGGAAGGACGGACCGACAACAGACAGGGGCGACAGGAAGGGAAGGGCTTCGTCCTTCGTGACAGTAGGGCCGGAGACGACGTGAGGGGGACGGAAGGACAAGGACCGGGTCCTTGACCGAAGAAGGAAGGGGACCGGTCGTCGGGACCGGGGGACCGGACTCGTCTCGTCAGTCCCATCCGCGGTCCGGCTCCAGTTCCCCGGTCTCACGTAGGGAGGAGAAGGGACACGACAGTCGTCGGAACCCGTCCCCCCGGGACCCCAGTCGGCGTCCACGACCCGTACCCTCGTCGTGTGGCCGCAGGACCCGCTCCCGTCGGTCGTCCCACCCTTCCGGCCGCCCGATCTACGACCGGTGTAGGGTCGTGAACCGCGGAGTAAACTAGGAATGTGAATGACCTTCCCTCCCTGCCTAACCCTCAGGTCAGTTGTCCCTCCTGTGACTCCGAGGTCGGAGGTGCAGTCGCCATTCGTCGTCGACACGTCCTCGGGTTCAGACGGGTTCAGGTCCGGGCAGGGACGGACCCTGGGTCGGGAGTGTGAAGAGGCAGAGGAGGAGAGGTAACGGTGGCGACCACGGTCAGAGGACTGGAGAGACGAGGGATCGTCAGAGGAGGGACCGGAGGTTAAACAGGGAGTCGGGTTTCCTGTGGAAGGAACCGAGGAACACCGGGAGGCCTAGATATTTCCGGGAACAGGGCCGGAGGTCTCGAGACGGGACGGGGTGACCGGGGGAAGGACCGGTCAAAGTGGAGGGTCACAAAGACGGTGTGCCAGTCCTATAGTCGGTGTGGGTTGCAGGGGGCGACTCGTGGGGTCCGTGAGTAGATGGTGTGTCCTTTCCCGACACAGTAACTCGTCGAGGACTCCCGGTCCTACAGTGACCCGGTGCAGAGACAGGACTCCGGGTCGTGTCGGTTGGGTCCGGGTACTATAGTCCTACCACGAGGTCGAGCCCCCACGGTAAGGTGGAGACCGTCACACACCGTCATCACCAAAAACGTAAACCGTTAAAGGATAAAGTCCGGGACACTACTAGTGGGTCACCTATTGTCCCCGACATGTCGTCAAGACCATGACCCTAGGTACCAGAGGACTCGTCGACACGGGACGTCTGACCTCCGTTCGACTCCCCCTTCGTGGCCCCGGTCCGCTCCGGTCCACCCCCGAGACACGTCGTCAGGGTCCCGAGTCGGTTCGACCTCTCGGACGAGAGGGAAGTGAGAACCCCGGCCCGAACACGTGACTGGAGCCCCCTTCCGAGTGCCGCACAAGACGGAACCGCAAGAGGGGTCGAGGTTCATCTACCGTCAGAGACACGAAGGTCTCTTGTTCCCACTTCCGTAGTCTCTTGTTCCCACTCCCGTAGCCAGGAGGACGGAGGGCGGGACGCCCCGACTCTTCCGATTCGGCCCTCCCCGACAAGTCTCTCTCACGAGTCGGGACTCTCGGGTCGACACAGGGGTGGTCACAGTGAGACTGACATACTGGAACCCGTTCAGTGAAGGGGGTTAGGTGTGAATACTGTACTCTTAACAGGGGTCCTAGTGACTCATGGTGTCTGGTGTTTATTGCATGATAGTGTGCTTCTTGTCACCATTCTATACGACAACACCCGACTCCGTGTGACTCTCGGAGAAGGTCGAAACCTTTTCGAAACGGAAAGTGTCGACCTCGTCGATGACACTGAGCCACGAGACCGGTGTCACGATTCCAAACCCCGCTAGTCTCTTTCAGAATGGTCACCTTCCCTCACAAGTGTACTCAACTTTTCCTGAAACACCTTACTTATTCTTTAACGACCAGGTCCTCCTCCCGCGTCTCCCGTCTCCCGGGACACCGTCTCACGACCACTGGAACCCGACAGTCCGTCCGTCTCGACAGTCCCGCCGCCACGTGTCGCACCCCGTTGTCCGGGGTCTCACCCCGGTGCCCAGTGTCCGGATCGGCATCCGAGAACCGTCCGAGTAAATTGGCCTCGGGACGAGTTCCACACGAAGGAGGAGGATCTCGACCGGGGTTCTGAAGTTCGGGTGGAGACTCGAGGGGGTGGGAGGGACCGTCGAGAGGACTCGAGGTCGGGACCCCCGAGACGAAGGGGCTACAAAGGACGGTTCACGGGGGTCGGGATTCTGGATCTGGTAGGGGTGATGACTCCTCCTGTTCCTCGGTGTCCCGTCGTGTCTTCACAGGGGCTCGGGTCTATTCGTTCGTAAATTTCCCATCTCTTAAGGGTCATAACCGTTCCGACACTCGTTTGTCCGTGAGTGTCTTTACTTTTACTACGAGTAAGTGAAACTGGGAGTTTAAGACGAATGAGGTTATGTAGGACAATGTTGTCTGTTGTTCGCGTTTGTGAAAGACATGCGGTCGTGTCGGATGTGTGAACACGCATGGTGTGGGGAGATGACGGGGGGACTTTCTTCTTTCACTTTTACAATCAGTGAGTCAGTACAGGTCGAGAAACACTGGGGTACCTGACATCGGTCGGTCCAAGGAGCCAGGTACCTTAAGAGGTTCGCTTTTATGACTTCACCCATCGGTAAGGGAAGAGGTTCCCTAGAAGGGTTGGGTCCCTAGCTTGGGTCCAGAGGACGTAACGTCCGTCTAAGAAATGGTAGACTTGGTGGTCCCTTCGGGGGACTCCACCCATGATAGGACTAGTAACACGTCTACTTTTTTGATTCTGTGGCTCCAATTCAATTGATCAGTCTCTAATGGAAACCCACTGTCCTAATACCTTTGACGACAAATGAGATATGGAAGAGTCGTAGTTGTCGTCTCACCGACCTTCGGAGTCCCAACGAAGAGCGGAGAGGGATGGTGGGACCGTTTCACGAAACGTGAGGGTCTCGAGGTCGTAACTTGTCGTCTACAGGAGATCGGGCTCACACTGGGGAACTGCAAGGCCCTGACGGGAAAAGTCGGGGAAAGGAACGGTAGGCTGACAGACCGGTCGGAGTCACAGGGTATCGACCCAATGGTGAGAAAGCAGAGGGGTGATCAGGTCCGGAAAGCGTCGCCAATCTCCTCCGAAACTCTTGTGTTTAGGAAGAAGATGGATTTTGGTAAAGGACGGAGAGACGACGAACCTCTACCTTAGACTCAAAGAGTATACTGAGAGATCAGTGAGAACAGTGAACGGACCATGGACGAGGTCGGGATCCGAACGTAAAAATCCAAGGACCCTCGGAGAGACGTGTAAAGGTGTCGAAGTACGTCGTCGGACTGACTAATGTGAGTTGTCAAGGAGTTGCGTTCCCAATCTAGGAAAGGTCCCACCGTAGTGGTCGTACCCTGAACCGGGACCTAACGAGAACTGACCGAAACTCCTAGGTCCCTTGTTTTAATCTCACGTGTCGCACACCCGTCTCCACCTCCACCCCTACCTCCCGTCTCCAGGACATGACTTCGTGCGTGTGGACAGTCCCCGTCCAGGTCCCCCTTCGTTGCACAGGTCGCCGTACGACAAAAACTTTCGAGAGACCCCGTAGCTCCACTTTTACAGGCGCTCCACCAGTCGTTAAATCCTGGGGTGTACGGGTGGAACGACCTTATACCTGTGTGGTCGATACGGACGGTGAAGGATGAGGAATCGGGAATACGGTACACCGTGGTCTGGGGTCTGTGGACAGTGAAGGGAGTTTCGACGAGACTGTTAGATTACTCGGTAAAGTGAGGAGATTAAAAGATTAATTAAAATGATTAGAGGTTTTACTCCCGTTATCGGATACAGTGTTCCAATTTTAGAAGTGTGTGGGACACACCTCTTTAAACTAATTGGTAAAGTCTGACTCCACCCTGAGTGACCATCACACACGCGCGCACACACATACACACACACACGTATTCACTACGAAGTGTGTTTGTTTTGAAGTAATCCATCTTAAGACTTCTCGAAACTCCTACCACAAATCCAACCTATTCCTACTCTCGGAGGGCACTTGGATGGGATTTCGAATCTAAGACACGAGGACCCCGTGTGTTCCCCACCCCTTACTTCGAGAGAAGGACGGGGTCATCTAAGGAGGTGAACCACGTCGTAGTGGAAGACAGACTTTAAGAATCGTCGGAGAGCGTACGTACACCTCGTCTTCTTTCGAGTGTGTGACTCTGACACCACACCCACGTCCGATCCACCTATACCCCGAGCCCGAGGAGAACCTCCTCCGGGAGATCGTCCTCCCGGACATGGTGGTCGGGTTCCCCTGACTCCTTCCGAGTCTAGACACAAAGTCTCACCAGAACGATTTCGTTAAAAACCTTCGTCCCTCAAAACCTCTCCGACTCACCCTGACATCCGACGAACTCATAGGAGTTCCCCACTCTACCCCCTTCTCGTGGGAGCATCCACGTCCCGCGGGGCACGTCGTCAGTACCCACGTCGGTCGAAATGGTCCGTCAACGGGACCGGAAAGACCCCAGTCCCGAGACGAGACACCGCCGTCCTGCCCGTCACAATAGTCTGTCGGGTCGACCGAGTCTCCACCGGGGGGTCACGACGATTTAGACCCGGTGCCCGAGGACGACGTCCTTCTCCCTTGCGTCCGTCCTACAGGAGAGGACACCGGCCGTTCAGGAAAGGGTACTTGGGTACGACTGGAGTGACCGGTGCACCGCCCCGAGGGGGTGAACGGTGGGACTGAACACGCACGAGTGTCCCGGTGGGCGTGGGGTAGGCCGGGAGTCTCTACCCCCACCGGACCCTGTGACCTCGGTCCGTCCCGACACGGAGAAAGCCCGGTGTGGGTCGGAGTCACCGTCGGTCAGGGTTTCGGACGTAGAAGGACGAGGGTCTGAAGAGGAAAGTCACACTGGCCTTTTGCCTCTAGGGTCTCCTTCGGTCACAGACTTTTCCTAGCTTTGAGTCCTTAGGGACCGAGGTCGACCTGTGCAACCGGTACAGAACAAGTCTCCAGCCACGTTCCTCACACCCTCAGAGACCTGAGGAGAGGGATGGGTAGGGGGAAGCGGTTCCCTATAGAGTCCTGATACCCCGTGTCTGATCCAGGATCACCCTTCTTTAGACGTACCACCCCCCCTTGTGGTTTTACCGTCGTCCTCCCCACATTCGATCTACGTCCTTTTTGGAAGGGGAGTACTGACTCTGGGGTGAATTAAAGGGGCCTAAGGGACTGAAGGGAGATAGTATAGTGTGAGGGTTGAAAGAAGGAAGGACGGAAACTGACCTCCGGGACGGAGGGGTCACCTTGCGGAGTAAAAGGGGTAGAGGAGGAGAAGAGTCCCAAGGGTAGACCATTTGTTAAAGTACTAGATAAGACGGTGAAGTCGGTCTCTGACCGTGAGCAGGGAGAGAGAGGTGGTACGGGACGACGGAGGAAGGGACCATATAGAGGACCCACGTGGACGTCGGAGGAGCAACACCGGAACGTAGACGAGAACGGGGAGACCGCTACCGAAGTCCCCTCAGACTGGTACACCGAGGGGTGATGTGGGGAGAAGGTCCACACGGCGATCGAGGACGCAGAGGTAAAGGACAGAGAAGGTGGGGTAACGAGACGGGGGTCCTGAAATCGGAGTAGACTAGTGGTAGACTGAAAAGACAGAGACCCGGAAACTCCGTCAGAAACAGGATGAACCTTGGGGAAAGGACCTCAGACGTCTGGGGAGTTCCTTCGAGGTTCGACCTTCGTTGAACCACCTCGGGTGTGGTGGTCGACCTGGTGTGACCCGAGTGACTCGTGATAGTGGGGACCCGATGCTACAGTACAAACACGGGGACGTTCAGACCGTGAACTCTTCGAGGACGTCTTACCTGAACCAGGTTTAGAAGGGAAACGGTGGGACTCGTCTGTGATATCGAAAGTGGAACGTGTCCTGATATCAGGGGGAGTGACCAATCCGACGGACGGTGACGGACCCCCAGTCCGACTCCCACCGTGTCGTTCCTCTACCGGTCTGTCAGGGGAACAGTGTGGAGTGCGGGTCGGACCGCGGACCAGTACACCTGTGACACGACACCCCTCCGTCTCAGGAAGCCGGTGTGACTGGGTCACGGAGGTCGTACGACCCAGCCACTCGTGTGGACATACACTCAGGAGTCTCGTGACTCGATTCCGGTCACGACATGGACGTGACTGAGTGTACGGGCGGGGAGAGGGTGTGGAGACAGGTGTGGACCGAGACCGAGTCCCGACTCCTCGTCTCCGCCCTTTCTCGACCCCGCCAGTACTCACAGAGTCGGCACCGTCCTCGGTCATCGGAGTACCGTCCGGTAGGTTCGAAGGACCGTTAAAGGAGGAAGGGGTGTACAGGGACTCGACTGACGGGTGACAAGTCTCCGTGTCTGTCGGGGAGATCTCAGATTCGGGGTTCTCTATTTCGGACATCCTCCACCGGAGACGGTAGACGGAAGAGATCACACTGTGCTAACCCCATTCCTCAGGTCGGGGTTCGTGTCGGGGAGTCTCGCACGGTCGAACAACGTCACGATACACACCCGTTTGACTCCGTATTCCTCTCCTTCCCTCCCCAGGTCCGTTGTGTCGTTCAAATCCCCATCTCGGTCCTTCCTCGGTCGAGACCGTGTTCGTGGTGTAGAGACTCCCAGCGGAAGTCCGGTCCGACGAGTGGACGGTCGTGCACCGGAGGGTGACCCCGACGTGACCTTACAGACACGAAGACGAGGTCGTGGGGGTAGTCAGATCCCCGAAGAGTCCAGGAGAAGTCGGGGTTTCACCCACCGTGTTCATATTCCGAGTCCCTGACACCGTTACCAGACGAGAGTTGTCCAATAGAGGGATGGTCGGCACGGGACCAGGTCGGTTCCGGCAGGGGGAGGTGCCTGGGGAACCGAAGTAAGAAAGAGAAGAGGGAGTGACGGGTTGAAACCATTCTTAGTGGACATGAGTGACGCTCTGACTGAATAGGGGGGAGACAGACGGTGGAACGTGAGACGAGATAAGTCCTCGTGGTCCTGCACTCAGAGAGGACCAAAAGGAATGTGAGACGTGCAACCTACAAAAGATAGAGGGACCTTCGGAGAGCGAGAGACCAGGGGAGAAACCCCTTCTACCAGGGTAGGACCCTGTCGAAGGAGAAGTCGGAGAGAGGACTCGGAACCTGTGATATGGGTGACGGACGACCTACAGAAGAGTTCCACCCTAGAGGGTGAGGAGTCGGGACTTCAGGTTGGTGCCGTGGACACTTTCGGACCCGGACCCTTCCCACGTCCCCTCGTTTCTTCCCGGTTCTCCGTCGGGGAGACGAGTCTGGACGGGACTGAACCTCCGGTCTTCAACAGAAGAAGGTAGGAGGAGGGGGATCCAAGTGGGTGTGCAGGGAAGTGAGGTGAGAGGGGTCGGGAAGTCGGGTATATCTGTGTCTCTTACCCCAAGACCATAGGGTTTCTGGACCCAACTTGTACAGGAAATGATGACCGAAGGACTCCTGAAACCCCCTTCAATGGGGACAGGAACCAAGTTCACAAGGGCAAACATTTTTCCCAGATTGTAAAGGAACACTCCTAATTTTCTTTACTTTGTACATTTCGGTCATAAGTTTCGGTTGTCACAAATTTTTATCTCCATAGGTAAAGAGGGAAGTCTAGAAAGTCTTGATGAGGGAGTCTGTGACCCCTGGGTACTAGCCAGGAGGCGGGAGACTGGGGGTCCCAGTGACTTAGAGAGTACCTGAAGGTCGAGTAGACGGAGAGTAAGGACTACGGAAGGGGGACTGTAGAGGTTTGTCGGTGGGGAGCGAGTTGGGGGTTTGAGAGAAGGGAGGTTAGCGAGTCTCCGTTGGAAATCAGTACAAGGGTAGTGGACAAAGGTGTGACGGAGAGGACACAACTTCTGGGAAGAAACGTCGGGGACGGAATACTAGGAATCGAACCGGTAGGTCCCACGATGGGGGGTTTATTCCGCTCCCGGCCGGAAGACGGAGAAGACGGTACGACTAGTGAATGCTCGACGACTGAGTTCTAGTCGGAGTTTTAGGTTGTTGACGCGGGTCAAAAGGGCCTGATGCGGACTAAGGGAGGTAGGGAACCCTGACGAGGTAGGGTCGTCAGGAACCGGACCCCTTTCACTTGTCGTTGGTCTCAAGGGAGTCCTTACGACTAGAGCTCGCGTCTGATCTCAGCGCCCCTTCACGCGGAGGCCCTGATGCTGGGCCGCCCCTGACGTTGAAGACGCGACCCCCTGTTGGAGTCACGCGCGCCTAGCGTCCTATCTCATCACGCCACGGGCTGAGGCGTCTTTTCGCACATTCGTTCGCTTCCTAGGTCCGACTCCTACGTCGCGCTTCCCCGGGCCCAGGTTCCCTCGACTTGGTATCTGGCACCTCACTTCAGCTCTTGGGTAGAGGTGCGACGACCCGACGGGGCGCCGGGCAGGAGAGGGAAAGGAGTGGGGCCGTTCGGGCCGGGCTGAGAGACACGAGGAAGGCCCTAGACTTAAGGACCGAGAGTTGGGACGGAGGGGAGCACAGGTTCCCAGGGCGCCCGGGGCAGGGGGCTGGCCAGAGCGCAGGCACGTCAGGGTGGTAAACGGGTCCCTTTCGCAGGGGCGAGCACCGGTCGACGCGTGACCCCGGCCGCCTCCCGAGTGGTGCGAGCAACAGCTCGTCAGGCTCCGTCTCGGTGTCCGCGTCCGTGTTGCGCCGTGGGGCGACGTAGAGGCCGGCGCCACCGCGCCTAGTTCGCACGCTGGCGTCGAGAGCGAACTCACACCCGCGCTCCGTGGCGCGTCCGCCCCGGCCCCGCCCCGACGCCGGCCCCGCCCCGAGGGCGCCGCCGGAACCGTCGCCTTTCGTCGGGAGCGTGGAGAATCCTGGCGGGAGAGCGGATCCTCCGACGGCGTCTCTGCGCTCCCACGACCACGCTCCCTCCCGACCAGGCGCGGGGTGAAGGCTCAGTTGGCGTTGGGAAGTCCAACCGGTAACACTCAATTTTTCCCGTACTTAGGTCGGCGGTTCTAACCTGTTTTGCACCGTCGTGCATAAAAAGACATTAAAAGAAGTCAATTATTTATGATACAAATTTCATCCTTTTTCTTCTTTCGTTATATTAAATTTTATCGTTATATAGTTTAGAAACTCTGGCAAGTCATTTGAAATAGAATGGCGGATGCACCACATCTACCTCTGACATGGGAACCCGGTCCGTGGGTCATATTGATTGGAGGTAGGACGTCCGTACAGGAGAAATCTAAAGGAGGTTTATCAAAACGAGACTCGAGTAAGTATTCAGGAAAGTAGTCCACTGTCAAACGAGAGACTGAACCGTTGGGAAAGTATCTGAAGGAAAGAGAAAAGTCCAGACAGAGATCTAAAAAGGATAAATTTTTGTTTAGGGTACTCGTACTGACAGAGGGAGAAGACGAAAGTATTAGTGTGAAAATGATAGGGAGGGGGATGGTGGACGTTTTCAGGTAAGTAGGAACAGTTTTTGGTAACAACTTTTGTTAACAATGATTTAGAGATTACGTTCTCTCTTACCTTGAATTCAACATTAGTATATACCTTATAAATTATTTATTACACTTTCCATCCGTTGGTTTATTTACTTCAATCTAGGAAAAGGAGTTGGTGTACAACGAAAAGAAAGTTGAAAACAACAATCAAAATTGTATAACTTTAGACCAAAATTATATAACATAAATCAAATTTATACAACTATATATTAGTTACATGATATTTACTCTTAAAATTTCGTTTGTGAAGACAAAGTCAGGGTGTCTAATTTCTTATATTTTACCGTGTTCGAAAGGTCTTCGAACGGGAAAGAGGAGGAATTGGGGGTTTAGGACCGAAATAGTAAAGGGACGAAAAGAAATAGTAAAATAAAGGGTCTATATAAAACGAACAAAAATTGGAATAAATTTACCTAAGTAACGTATTAGAAAACGAGTCGTAGAAAACACTCTAAGTACACATAACGATACTTCTGGATACTTTTTCACTCACAATCCGTCAGAACAGACTGAGAAACACTGGGGCACCTGACATCGGGTGGTCCGAGGAGACAGGTACCTTAAGAGGTCCGTTCTTATGACCTCCCCCAACGGTAAAGGAAGAGATCCCCTAGAAGGACTGGGCCCTAACTTGGATCCAGGGGACGTAACGTCCTTGAAATGTGTGACTCGGTGACCCGTACGGGATATGAAGTGACTTCTGGTTGTGAAGTGAGTAAAAGTGACTACGTATCAGAAGACACACTATGTTGTGTCAAGTAAACACGTGGATGACAACTACCTTCAAACTCAACAATGGTCAAAGGTTGAAAAGACGATGTTTGTATACAAAAAACCATATGTACACGGGACAAGAGATTCAATGTACATGTTCTCACTGTGATGATCTAAAGAAGATGAAACATCAACCATGGTTGATAAGAAGGGAATAAACATGTGAAACGTGACACTAATCAAGGGACACAAGGTGTGGAAGTGACTGTGTATACAGTCAAAATTAAAAGCTTAAATCGGTAAAATTAACTAAACATCACCGTAGAGAAATACCAAAAGTGATCTAAAAGGGATTAATTACAACTTAAACTCTTGTAGAAAATATTAAAAGGTAAACTTACAGTTCAGAAAACGAAGAATCGTGAAGGATAACAGAAAATACATAACTAAACATCAAAAAAAAAAAAGAAAACCGACGACTTTACAAAATTAGATAAAAAAATTTGAAAATAAAACATAACCCCACATCGGTCAATTGTTTGTCACGTTACAACACTATCAAAATCCACTTGTCACTCCCCTGAGTCGGTATATACATATATGTATATACATATATATATATATATATATATATGGGGTTTGAGGGGAGGGTAGGTCTGACAATGTATTGTAACTTGTCACAAGGTACACGACATTGAGATCCAGGAACAACCAATAGGTAAAATTTATATCGTAACACATGTACAGGTAGGGGTTTAAGGATTAATAGGAAAGGGGGCAGGAAGGGGAACCGTTGGAATTCAAACAAGAGATTCAGACACTCAGAGAACAACAAAGCATTCATTCAAAGAAACATAGTAAAGAAAAATCTAAGGTGTATATTACCTACAGTATGTTATAAAGAGGAAGATACAGATTGAATGAAGTAATTCATACTGTGACAGATACAGGTAGGTACAACGACGTTTACCGTAATAAAGCAAGAAGAAGTACCGACTCATTATAAGGATATATATATATATATATATATACATGGTGTAGAAATAGGTAAGGAGACAGCTACCTGTAAATCCAAAGAAGGTACAGAACCGATAACATTTGTCGTGACGTTACTTATAACCCTACGTACGTAGGAAAGTATAGTACAAAAAGAGACCTATATACGGCTCCTCACCCTAACGTCACAGTATACCATCGAGATAAAAATCAAAAAATTCCTTGAAGAAATGACAAGAGGTATCACCGACATAGTTGAATGTAAAGGTGGTTGTCACACCCTTCTAAGGGGAAGAGAAGTGTAGGAAAGGTCGTAAATAACAAACACCTAGTTTTTTTAATTAATCAAACAAAAGTAACCTCTTATTAATGAAATGTCATAACACCACCAAAAACGGTATGTATCTGTACCTGGTTGGTGCCCACGTATACAAAGGGGGTTGAACTTGGGGGGAGGGTGGAGGGAGGGTGGGGTAGGGAGACCCAACAGGGTTTCGTGGTCGAAACTCACGGACGAAGTACGTAGTTTGAACGTGACCAGTAGACAAAATGTATACCATTATATGTACAAAGTTACGATAATATAGTTTTGTAGGGTGGGAACGGAAGAGGGTGTCTCAGGTTTTCAGACAAGAAATGTAGATATAGAGAAAACGTCTGAACGTATATCCTAACAGTAATGGTATAAAGATTTAAGGTATATATACGTAAGTATATGACATAACCACAAAGAGAAAGACTGAATGAAGTGAGACATATTATCCGAGGTCAAAGTAGGTGGAGTAATCTTTACTGAGTTTACGTAAGAAAAAATATCGACTCATTGTAAGATAACACATATACGTAGTGTTGAAGGAATAGGTAAGTAGATGGTTGTCTGTAGATCCAACGAAAATACAGGATCGATAACATTTGTCACGACGTTACTTGAAACCCCATGTACACGAAGAAAGTCAAGACCAACGGAACCACACATAAGGGTTGTCACCCTAACAACCAAGCATACCGTCAAGATAAAGGTGAAAAATTTCCTTAGAACAAACACCTACAAAAACCATTATCCGTAAGACTGACCACACTCCACTATAGAGTAACATCAAACCTGAAGGTAAAGAAATTATTAACCTCTACAAATTGTAGAAAAGTACACGGCTAACCGGTAGACATACAGAAACCTCTTTACAGATAAATCCAGAAAACGGGTAAAAAACTCACCAACAAACAAAACTACGGTAATCCGTAGTAAACGATAAACATTTTAAACCTTTAATTAGGGATAACCAGTATAGTAAACGTTTATAAAGGAAGGTTAAAAACCCATCAGTAAAGTAAAACAAATAACAAAGGGAATGACACTTCTTCGAAAACGTAAATAAAAACTAAAATAAAAATAATAAGACCCTTTGTCTAACTTCTTCTGTAACGACACCAAATACAGTCTCTCACAAGACGGATACAAAAGGAGATCCTCAAAATATCATAGACTAGAGTGTAAATCCAGTAATTAGGTAATACTCGAATAAAAACAGTTACCATAATGTGTTTCTTACTAGATTAAAGTAAAAAAAAAATGTACATCGATAGGTCAAAGGGGTCGTGGTAAACAACGTCTCTGACAGAAAGGTTGTAACACATTAGAACGGAGGAAACAGTATCTAATTAAACAGTATCCACGTACCTAAAGTCCCAAAAGATAGGACATTGTAACTAGATATCAAGATGAAAACACGGACATAGTATGATAAAACTGCTTACATCGAAACATCATATCAGACTTTGGTCCCTCGGACTAAGGAGGTCCAAATAACGAGAAAAAGTTCTAACTAAACCGATAAACCCCGGAAAACACAGGGATATGTGTAAAACTCTATAAAAAGGATTAAGAGACTTTTTACAGTAACCATCAAACTATCTTTAATGTGGCTCAGATATCTAACGGAACCCATCAAATCAGTAAAACTGTCATAAGCAAGAATTGTAAGGTGTTTGAACTATATAGAAAGGTAGACAAATACTGAAACTAAAGAAAGCAGTGGTAGAATATCAAAAACCTCATGTCCGAAAAATAAAGGAATCCATCCAAATAAGGATCCATAAAATAAGAAAAACTACACTATCATTTATCTTTAGAAAGAATTAAAGAAAAAGACTAGAAGGTAACAATCACATATCTTTACGTTGTCCAAAGACACATAATTGAAACATTGGTCGTTGTAATGGTTCAAGTAACTACTCGAGGTCGTCAAAAGACCATGGTGGAAATCCTAAAAGATGTATATCATAGCACCATAGACGGTAATCACTGTCAAATTGAAGAAGAGAAGGTTAAACCTAAGGTAAATGGAGAAAAAGAAGAAACTAACGATATCGATTCTGAAGGTTTTGATACAGTTTATTTTCACCATTTCGTCTATCTTCTTCATTCTTGATGTTAGGACGTCACCGATCTTACTTGTGGTGTTGCGTCTTCCAATTAGTCTTACTTCTTCGTCTCACAATCAAGGGCTCTACTTCCCTGTTCTGCTTTGGGGTCTCCCTCTAAGACCAAGTCCAACCGTCTCGTCTTCTTGGACACGAGGAGAGGAGGAGACGCTTGTGGTTTTAACGTTGATCAACAACTTGTCGGTAGCTGTCCCCCTACGACTTTGGGTCGTTTTTTCTATGGCATGTAGGTTTCCGTTTCTCCTTTGACGTTGCTCTACCGTCTTCCCCACGTTTGTGTTATTTTATTTTAGGATACGGGTGACTCACCCGTTGAGTGTTGGACCTCTTGGTATACTATGGTTTCTTAGAGTGACAATACTTCCAAGACTCGGAGTATAGCCCGAAGGGTCGGACCCCTCGACCGTTTCCTTAACCTTTAGGGGTCCTTCAGACTGAAACTTCCGGTCACCCTAAACTAAAATCCTGAAGGTGTCCTGACCCCCTTTGTCTCTGAGTAAGAACCTACCGTGTATGTTTTAGAACACGTGTGAATCTGGGTTCCCTTTCCTCGTCACTAGGGTGTCCTCTGACTTGACCTGAATGGACGATCACAACCTCCCAGATGTCACCTCCTCACCCCACCGTTACCGAGTGGGACCCTACCCCCGTGACCGTCGTCGCCAGGACCTTTCTTGAGGTACCGTATTCAGGAGAACCTCCAGTGACAATTGGGATAATATCTCAGGGGTATCTGGGGTCCCGACGTAGGGGTATCCGGTTTGTTGATTGTCCTTCCCTCTCGCGGTGGTGGGTAGTCGTCTAAAAATCTAAATTCAAAATAACTCGAACCGAGACGGGTGGTTACGGGACAAAACGGGTGGTGGTCACGGAGGGTAGTCCTTCGAATATGTTCGGAGAATCGGAGTAGGTAGTCTCCCGTCGTCGTCTTCTTTCTTCTCGGTGTTAAGGTGTCACCGATCTTAGTTTTAGTGTTGTGTCTTTCAATCGGTCCTACTTTTTTTGTATCCCAAAAAAGGGTCTACTTTCCCGTTCTATTTTGAGATCTGTTTGTTGGTTTACCTCTATCCGTTGGAAGGTCTTTATCTTTAGTCTTGTTACTATCACTTCTACTAGATTCTAAACCCCTTTTCTTACCTCCGTTCTTTATTAATGGTTACTGGATCTTTTGATTTCTTGTTTGTCTCTACTTGCTATGTGATCTTCCTTAGTTAACCGTCTTATTTACTACGTCTTCTTACCTATTCACTGGACCTCCCGTCTTACCACCTTTAGTGACGACGTCTTGTCCTACATCTTTTTACTTACCTTTTTTTTTCTGTCGGATTCTCTGGAGACCTTGTAATTTACGTGATTGTAAACGTAATATCCCCAAGGTCTTCTTCTCTCTCTTTACTGGACTCTTTTGTAACTTCTTTATTATGGACTTTTGCAGGGATTATACCCTTTCCTTTATCAGTTGGTTCAGGTCCTTCGTATCTCACAGAGTCCGTCCTATTTGGGTTCCTCCTTGTGTGGTTCTATGTCTCATTAGTTTACTTACTTTTAATTTCTGTTTCCATTTCATAATTTTCGTTGTTCCCCTTTTGTTGTTTATTGTATGTTCCCTTGTAGGTATTCCAATAGTTGACTAAAGAGTTGTCTTTGACATGCTGAGTCTTCCCTTACCGTACTATGTGAATTTCATTACTTTTTCTTCTTGGATATCGGTTCTTATAGGATTGGTCGTTCTGAGAACAAGTTTAAACTGTCTCTTTAGTTTTCAAAATGTTTGTTCGTTTTCAATTCTCTTAAGTCGTGGTGGTTTGTTCGAAATGTTGTTCAAGATTTCCTGGAGGAGATCCGTCTTTTACATTCGGATCCTTTTCTGGATGTGTTTTATTTGGGTTTTGTTAAATCTTTTACAATTATACTAGTATGTATAGCTATTAATGGAATTGACCTTTACTTAATTTAAGTGTTTGGTGATCCGTTTCTGACCGATCCGTCTACTTTTGTACACGTATATATATTATTAAAAGGAAGGTGAAGGGTGTAGTAAGGTGAATTGGGGGTTTAACATTCATTAATAAAATATAACAATCCAATTAGTACAAAGGAAATACCGAACGTTAACATTAATATAAAATATAAAACAGGTCGATAACTAACACTTTTGACCATTTCTAGAAAATGATAACACTAATACAGTCATAATAAGTGAATTATAGTACCATAGTACTAACCAGTTGTCTTTTGTTATCTTTTTTATCTTAATTTCACCACTCTCAACTGTAAGAACAGAAAAAGGACTAGAACCTCCTTTATGAAAGTCGAAAAGTGATAACTCATACTACGATCGACATCCACACAGTATATACCGGAAATAATACGTCTCCATACATGTGAGATACGGGTGAAAAATCTCTCTAAAATGGTATTGAACCACGACTTAAAACAGTTTTCGAAAAAGACATAAATAACTCTACTAGTATACCAAAAATAAGAAGTTAAACCACTATATCACATTGTGTAACTAACTAAACGTGTACAACTTTTTACGAACGTAGGGACCCGAAAGGAACACCAAGTCAACCATTTCATAGACGGGTGTTACGTCCTCTGGACCCAAACTAGGAACCCAACCTTTCTATGGGACCTCTTCCCTTTCCGATGGGTGAGGTCATAAGACCGGACCTCTTAAGGTACCTGACATATTTGGGTACCCCGGGTGTTTCTCAGCCTGTGTTGACTCGCTGAAAGTGAAAGAGTGACCCTACTTAGGGCGAACTAGTACCACGTATCAGAAAAATAACATGACAACCTAAGACAAACAATCATAAAATAACTCCTAAAAACGTAGACACAAGTAGTGACATTAAACACACACACACACACACATACACACACACACACCATACAAACAGATCAATACCATAGTCCTACCAACACCGGAATATTTTAATCAAACCTTCAAAAGGAAGGAGAGGTTAAAAAAACCGTGTTAAAGTGTTCCTATCCACAATTGATAAGAGATTTACAAACGATTTTAAGTGGACACTTCGGTAGACCAGGACCTGAAAACAGACAACCCTCCAAAAATTAGTGTCAATTTTAAAGTCACGAACACTAAACAGTCAAGTATACAAAATAAAGAAGAACCAAGTCAGATCCCTCTGACATGGAAAGATTATTAAACAGGTAAAGAAGGTCCAACAGGTTAAAAAAACAGTATGTCAACAATTATCATCAGAGAATACTAGGAACCAAAACCTAACTACGAAAACTTGACACTACAACCTCTTCTGAGAACTTTCAGAGAACCTTACGTTCCTCTAGTTTCGTCAGTTAGGACTTCCTTCAGTTAGGACTTATCAGTAACTTCCTGACTACGACTTCGACTTTGACATTATGAAACCGGTGGACTACGTTTCTTGACTGAGTAACCTTTTCTGTTACTACGACCCTTTCTAACTTCCGTCCTCCTCTTCCCTCACTGTCTCCTACACTACCAACCTACCGTAGTGACTGAACTACCTGAACTCAATCTTGTTCGAAACCCTCAACCACTACCTGTCTCTTCGGACCGTACGACATCAGGTGCCCCAGCGTTTTTCAGTCTGTACTGACTCGCTGACTTGACTAGGAACCATAAAAGTACCTCAGTCATTGAAGAGGAAAAAGTAAAGATTAAAATAACTAAACTCAGAAGAGGTAAAAAAAAGGGAACTACTAAGACCGAATTCTACATAGTTAAAACAAATTTTAAAGTTTCTAGGTCGAAAATCAAAGTAACTACAAACGTTAAAAAAGAAACAGGGATAAAGTAAATAAATACGAGACGATGAATACTAAAGAAAGGAAAAATGATTGAGACCCAAAACAAAAAGATAGAGATTAACAATTTTGTTAATCTACATTTGTTTTTTGGTGTATTTTGTTAAATCCACACTCCAATCCGACAAATGAACTCTGAAAAGAACAAAGAACTTTTTTCTAATTCCTAACGATATTTGAAGTGAGTCTTAACGAAACGACGTAGGCTCTCAAAAGTCTAGCACGAAAGTAAAAAGAGATCTATAAAAAACTAAAGGAGAAGTAAGAAAAGTCACTGGGTAACCAACAAATCATCGTATAACACGTCGGAGATGTACAAACACAAAAAAATTATCAAAAAGAAGAACACCAAATAAAACTTTCAGTATTACAACAGTAACCTCTTCTACGAACTATACTAAAGTTAAAAGAATTTAAATGGTTCCGAGTAGAACACCGGGTCGTCCACCAGTCAGGACCTCTTACATATCACACGATGAAAACCTACCTCAGGAGTCAATACAGTTTGACTAGATTTCACATTAAATTCCGGAGACAAAGGTATAATTAAAAGACAGACCTACTAGACAGGTAACTACTCTCAACCCACAATTTCAAGGGGTGATAATAACACAATGAGAACTGAAGAGGGAAATACCAATAATCTTAAACGAATGTATAACTTCATAAGGATACAACCAACATATATATAAACAATATAGAAGAAGAACTTGACTTGAGAACTAGTAATGCATCACAGGAACAGAGAATATTGTCAGATTCAAAATTTTAGATAAAACAGTCTATGTTCATAGTGATGAGTTCGAAAGAAAATTAAAGGTAAACATACCTTATGAAAGAGGGTAGGGGAATGAAAGTTAGACATTCACAGGGATCCAGACTCCACTCAGAGAATATCTGTCACATACATACACATATATATATATTCCTAAAATATATATGTATATATATACATATACATTTTAGAACGAAAACATAGGTGGGTCGGTCAAACACAGAAAACCAACCACTTGAATTAGATAAATATAAATTCCATTAATAACTATATATACTAGGATAACCCGAAGTGTACACCGAGGGACCAATTTTTTCAACGGACTGTTCGTCCTCTACACCTAAGTTAGGGACCCAGTCCTTCTCAGAGACCTCTTCCTTTACCGTTAGGTGAGGTCATACGAACGGACCCTTCAGGGAACCCCTCTCCTCGGACGACCCGATGGCCCAACGTTTTATTAGTCTGTACTGAATCACTGATTTCCTCCTCATTGTTGTCATTAGGATAATGGTAAAAGAATTAACAAAACCTAAATACAAAACATCTAAAAAGGAAGAGACACAAAGGACGGATTTCTACAAGAAAATCGTAAACAACGTTTTGATCAAACCACTACGACTTAAGAGAATTGAAGACGAACAGAGATTTTGAAAACTAAAGAGAGAGTTTAAACTTGTTCTCAGAACGACCAATCTTACAAGAACCAATATCCAAGAAGGAAAAGTAATGAAATTTACATAGTACGGTAAGGGAAGACTGAACATGTCAAAGACAACTCTTTAGTCAACTATTGGAATACCCACAAGGGAACATACAATAAACAACAAAAGGGGAACAACGAAAATTATAAAATAGAAACAGAAATTAAAATTAGTCAAACTGATGATACACAGACGTACACAAAGAGATACCAAAATAGGACAGACTCTGAGAGACACGAAGGACCTGAACCAGTTGATAAAGAAAGGGTATAATGTCTACAAAAGTCGATAATAGAGAAGTTTATAAAAGAACCCAGGAAAGAAAGGGAAAAGAGGAAGACCCTGGGGATATTACACTTATAACGACACAAATTACAACAGGATCTCCAGAGAATCCGACAGAAGTAAAGTAAAGTAAAAAAAAAAATTGTAAGACAAAACACCGTCACTAAAAGTAGTAAAACAGAAAATTGAGTAAATAGACGAGACAGAGTCAATAAGACGACAAATAAGGAAGATCACATAACAAGTAGAGACAAACAAAACATCAAGAAGATCCAATAACCATTTGTAAAGAAAGTAGAAGAGGTAATAAAAACATTATAGGACCTAGTAAAAGTAATAGTAATAAGACTTAGAAAAGGATCTTACGACGGATCGAGGTGAAATAAATCGGCAAAAAAACCCTAAAAATGGAACAAGGAGGTAGACCCTGTATTAGGAAAAATAAAACTAATCGAAAGATACTGACACCCAAAACAGGACTTCGGACACCCTAACACCAAAAAGAACGAAGAAGACAGACGGGAGACCACCTACTTCGATTCTCCGAATATATTCAAAGGACTACCCTCCCTGACCGACACCTCTTTTGACCCAGAACGGAACCATGAGTCATTTTGAAATTAAACTAATAGATGACTACCCACCCCGACACGCGGGAGGGACAACCAACAAACCGAGTACGGTCACCAATGGAGGGTCCTCACGACGACGGTCACAGGACGACGTTCAATGACAACTGAGTACGGCGGTGTCCTCTGGGAGATTATGACAGTCCCTCCAGAAAAAGTCAGAGGACGTCCCAGTGACGAGGAAAGGAGACTCAGGACAACACCTGTTCCAAAACAAAGATGGGAGGTTCTCACCTTAGAGACAAAAGGGGTCCGGACACCTTCAGTACGTTAGTTTAGGGTGACCGGAAGTTCCATTCAGTCTGAGAGACCCCTAAGGATCAAAGAAACGACCTAGGGGTCCGACCCTTCGGTATGAACTTGGAAGTGTTGTCTTTGTACACTTGGACGTGTTGTCACTCTCTTGGAGAAACCAAATAAAAAGAGGTCAAACACCCGACGGACGGGTCACCCACACACTGAACTAAAATAGTACTAACACGGGAAGATGCCAGAACAACTTCGAAGAAAAAAGGGAACCTGTACCCATAGAAAAAGACCATCCAAGGTCGTGGGAGTACAGTTACTGAGAAGTTGTCGATCAACACTAAAACCACGAGAGTGTCCTCTACTCACGTGTAGGAAGATGAGACATTAGAACTTATTTAGACAAAAACACCAAAACTAACCGTAAAGTGAGTACCAAGCACTACAAGTTGGAAAAAAGAACATGAATGACCGGTAAACATGTTTAAACCTCTTTACAGATACGTTCAGGAAACGGGTAAAATTTTTAACTCCAAAAAAGGGGGGAAATGAGAAAAAAAGAACACAAAGAAAACGTCTCTTCTTTGTTTGAGACTGAGGTACAACCTTTGACAAACAAAAGTAACGAAAACAATAATATTAGTATGGATTAACGGACGGAGTCTTCTGGGACTGGACAATGGACTTGCATTTGATTTCACGGAAACAAGTCGAGTCTCTCTCTATTAGACTGGGACGGGTGGACACTTATCTTCTGTAATTGTGTGGGGTTTTAGATACCGGTATGGTGGGACTTGCGCGGGTTAGAGCAGGCTAGAGTCTTTGATTCGTCCCAGCCCGGACCAATCATGAACCCGCCCTCTGGCGGACCCTTATGGCCCACGACATCCGAAAACCCCGAAGGGACTACCGAGTCTCCAATTTCGCAGACGGATGTTACACCCTCTGGGTGTAAGTTAGGGACCCAACCCTTCTAGGGAACCTCTTCCTTTACCATTGGGTGACGTCATAAGAACGGACCTCTTAGGGTACCTGCCTCTTCGGACCATCCGACATCAGGTGCCCCAGTGTTTCTCCGTCTGTACTGTCGTTGAAGTGAAGTTGAAGGTTTCTGATCTTTACAAAACGTTCTGCCTTCTAGGAAAGTGAAATGAAGGGGTGACGGAGAGGGAGAGATAAGACGGAAAACTGAAACCAAGGAATATCGGAGAGAAAAACCGGGACGTTTTCTTGCACCGAAGGTTTGGGGTTGTTCTACCAATGAAACTCTATAATCAGATGGTAGAAGAGACAGTCGACCAGGTCTATTTCAGCATACGGAAGAGAGTTGTGGAACAGGGAACCCAAATAACCGGAGAACACGTCACTCGTCTCACTCGAACATGAGTCATTGTAACAAAGACTTTTATACATACAAACGTAAATAAATCAACCGACGTGACCTAGAATCCACACCGTGTGGTCGAGAAACTAGAAGGAACACCGTACACACAAGAAAAAAATCAACACATACACTCTAGAAAATAAACACCACACACCTCAGAAAACAACGTCGTACACGTTAGAAATCAATGACGTATACTTGGGAATCAACACCGAACACCCTAGATCAAAGGACTGTTCCCGAATCAGGACCCGGGGAAGATGTGAACCCTCACACTACGGGATCAGTAACTCGGTTGTCCCTTAAGGGGGATCACTTAAAGGTAAGTCAAGTCAATTCAACGTGACAGTACAGGTTGAGAAACATTGGGGTGTCAGACTTCGTGTGGTCCGAAGAGACAGGTAGTGGTGGAACCTCGTGAACGAGTTTGAGTAGGTAATTCAACCACTACGGTAGGTTGCTAGAGTAGGAGACAACTGGGAAAAAGGAGGATGGAAGTTAGACAGGGTCGTAGTCCCAGAAAAGGTTACTCAGTTAGGAAACGTAGTCCACCGGTTTAACAACCTCAAAGGTCGAAGTCGTAGTCAAGAAGGTTACTTATAAGTCCTAACTAAAGGAATCCTAATTGAGCAAACTAGAGGAACATCAGGTTGCCTGAGAGTTCTCAGAAGAGGTTGTAGTGTCAAGTTTTCGTAGTTAAGAGACCACGAGTCGAAAGAAATACCAGGTCGAGAGTGTAGGTATGTATGTACTGATAACCTTTTTGGTATCGAAACTAATATGCCTGGAAACAACCATTTCATCACAGAGACGAAAAAGTATACGACAGATCCAACCAGTATCGAAAAGAAGGTTCGTCGTTCACAGAAAACTAAAAAATTAGTGACGTCAGTGGTAGACGTCACTAAAACCTCGGACTCTTTTATTACAGACAGTGAGAAAGGTGACAAAGGGGTAGATAAACGGTACTTCACTACCCTGGTCTCCGGTACTAGAAGCAAAAGACTTACAACTCGAAATTCGGTTGGAAAAGTCGGAGGAGAAAGTGAAAGTAGTCCTCCGAGAAAGTCAAGTCAAGTCAGCGAGTCAGCACAGGCTGAGAAACACTGGGGTTCTTAGCGTCGTGCGGTCCGGAGGGACAGGTAGTGGTTGAGGGCCTCAAGTGAGTCTGAGTGCGGGTAGCTCAGTCACCACGGTATGTCGGTAGAGTAGGAGACAGCAGGGGAAGAGGAGGACGGGGGTTCGGGAGGGTCGTAGTCTCAGAAACGGTCACTCAGTTGAGAAGCGTACTCCACCGGTTTCATGACCTCAAAGTCAAAATCGTAGTAAGAAAGGTTTCTTTAGGGTCCCGACTAGAGGAAGTCTTACCTGACCAACCTAGAGGAACGTCAGGTTCCCTGAGAGTTCTCAGAAGAGGTTGTGGTGTCAAGGTTTCGTAGTTAAGAAGCCACGAGTCGGAAGAAGTGTCAGGTTGAGAGTGTAGGTATGTACTGGTGACCCTTTTGGTGTCGGAACCGATCTACCTGGAATCAGCCGTTTCTTCAAGAAATAAAAGACGGTATTCCCACCACAGTAGATACATAGACTCCAATAACTATAAAGAGGTACTTTAGAACTAACGTCGAACACGAAATAGGTCAGGTCGTAAAGTGTACTACATGAGACGTATATATTCCATTTATTAGTTCCATTGTTATATGTCGGAACTGTATGAGGAAAAGGTTAAACCTTGGTCAGACAACAAGGTACAGACTAAGATTGACAACGAAGAACTAGACGTAAGTCTAAAGAGTCCTCCGTCCATTCCACCAGACCATAAGGGTAGAGAACTTCTTAAAAGGCGTTAAACGACACTAAGTGTACCAGGTTCCGAAATCGTATCAGTTACTTCGTCTTTATCTATAAAAAGACTTTAAGATAACAAAAAAGATACTAGGTTGCCTACAACCGTTAAACTAGAGACCAAGGAGACGGAAAACATTTAGGTTTAACTTACAGACATTAAAGAGTCAAATACATGACAACTTCAGGCCGAACCTCTTAAAACTCGTAATGAAATGATCGTACACTCTACTCACGTTAGACACCATCAAACTTGTTAGAATCAGAAAATACCCCTAACCTTACTTTTGAATGGAAAAGGTCAGGGTACCGGTGACGACTCAAAAGGTTTAAACGACTGTATAACTCACGTCGTGAAATTGTCGTAGTAGAAGATACTAAACTTTAACGAGTCGACCCTAAGGTAGTGGAGGTGATCGAAACAAGTATCACTACAAAGGATTCCGGGTGAACTGAAACGTGAGGTTCTACGGACCGAGATCCACTCACTAGTATGGTAGCACCAATAGACTCAGTAATTCTAGAAAAAACATATCAAGAAGACACATAAGAACGGTGGAAAAGAATTATAAAAGACGAAGACAATCCAGGCATGTTGAAGACAGGAAATGACACGGATAGAAAGGTACTTTATAAGGGAACCATAGAGATTAAAAGAACTTCTCTAGAGATCGGAAAGGGTAAGACAACAAAAGGAGATAAAGAAACATAACTGTTGAATCCTTCCGAAAGAATAGAGGAGAACGATAAGAAACCTTAAGACGTAAGTCTACCTATATAGAAAGGAAAAAAGGAAACGGAAAACGAAGAAAAGAAAAGAGTCGATAAACATTCCGGAAGAGTCTGTTGGTAAAACGGGAAAACGTAAAGAAAAAGAACCTCTACCAGAAATAGTGACGGAGGACATGTTAAATACTTGGAGACAGGTATCAAGACCGTGAGATATATTCTAGATTAGAGAACTTAGATAAACAGTGAAGGTGACATATTAGTATTCTCTAAAGTGAATCCAGTATGGACTTGCCAGATCACCACAAGGGATGAAAGAAGTTAAATTCAGACTTAAAACGTCATTCCTCAAGTGCTAGACTCGGTGTCAAAAGAGGTCCAGAACAAAAACGACTGACGTATCTCAAAGAGGTAGAAGTCGAAGTTTTTTATATTAGTTAGACTAAAGTCATAACTGATGGACCACTACAAGTACATATCTCAGTAGAGAACACCACAACCTTCTCCCACAAACAATACTGGTTATACAAGAGAACTGTTTTGAGACAATCAGGAACGGGACGAAGTCAAACATGAGGTTCCGGTTTAAACGGACAATGAGGTCCATAGAGAACTGAAAGATGAAGACGTTAGGTCAGGGGATACTACTTTTCCTGTATAAACCAACCACAATCAAGATCTTCCAAAACATACAGAAGTATCATGGTAAGTTGAAGTCGAAGAAGTCGTAATCTCCGACCCCGTATCCGAACCTAATGGTACTATCACTTACCAAACGGAACCCTTACTTATCTCTAGTAAGACAGTAAAAACTCTGACGTAGGTCATGACGTAAAGACTGAGAAAACAACTGATAATACCGATAAGGTACAGAAGATTCCCTAAGGACGGGAGTCATCATTTACATTCCCAATAAACTTAATTTAAGTGGGTAAGGTCGGGTAAAATTAAGTCACTAAGGATTTTACAGTTATAAGTGAAAACGATAGAGGACAAAGTGGTAAAGGTTGAACGGAACTAGGTACCTGGATTATGAAGTCCAAAGATATGTCATAACAAGAAATGTCGTAGACCGAAATTAAGGTAGTGGTCAGTGTGGGTGTTGACCCACAACAAAAACCAAACTCAATTCGTTTCACTTTCTTTCACTAAAACAACTTATCAAAGATAACATCAAAAAGTTCAAAGAACCACAAAAAGGTCAAAAAGAAGACGATTAGACGATAAATTGTGAAGGTCACTTAACAAATAAAGACGACAACTTTAAAATTGAGGTCAATTTTAATTATAAAAATATATAGAACAATGATATACAAGTAAAACAAGTAAACAAAAGGAAATTCTAAGAAGTTGTACAAATATTGAAAATTTCAGTAACAGGTGAATAGGGTAGTAGAGAGATTAATACCAAAACAAAGACAACTGACCAAAAAGAGAACCAAAACTCAGTGTAAGAAGGTCGAAGAAACGAATAGATTATTAAAAACAATCTAAAATCCGTAAAATTTACAATATATAAATACTTATAGATCCGAAGGGACCACCGAGTCGACCATTTCTTAGACGGACGTTACGTCTGGACCCAAGCTAGGGACTAAACCCTTCTAGGGGACCTCTTCCCTTTCCGATGGTTTAGGTCATAAGACCGGTTCAGGAATACTTTCCGTTTGTGTCGAATTGTACGTAGTTTTTTGAACTCCACTGAGTAAATGTTAAAAGACCTCATGAAAAATACATATTAGAATAGAACTTGAAACATGATATGTAAGGTTGACGGAGCCGGAGGGATTAAGGTTCTATACAACGGAATAGCGTCGTCCAGATAATTCGGAAAAAACCCAAAGAAGAGGAACACGGTACTATATCTTTCGACTTTAAAATCATACTACCAACCTGTTAAACATCTTCAGTGAAACTAAAAGTTACGGACTTTTTGTAACAAACTGTTTAAAACATACCAAAAAGATTAACAAATATCAGTCTCCCTTTTAAACAATACCACTTTAATCAGAAGGTTAAAACCAACTTGAATATAAACACACATATGAACAATAAATCTATAACAGACAAAATTTGAGAGACAAGTCAACAAAACAGTCAATAAAAAATACAATAACAGAAAAACAAAAATTAGACATCTTGAAGAAATACGTCCTATGGAAACGATCTGTAAATAACGTTTATAGTAGATGAGTCACTGATTGAAAACGTAATGAAATCACGAAAAAAAGTAATTTTTTATAAAAAATTTTATTTAAATAAATAAAAATTTAACTCCCTATTGACGAAATTTCTTAACTGAAAATGTGATAGAAACTATTCATATTCAATTAACTTTCTTAAAATCACCTCATACCTTCAATAATGTAAAATGTATCATGGAAAAGATTAAAAAGGAAAACACGTGCAAACACATAAGAGAAAAGTTTTAAAGGACGAATAAGGTTTCAGTACTTCTGTAAAAAGAGGTGAAAAGGGGGAGTCATGTAATTAAAAAGAAAAAAGTAAATCTAACTGATGGATGGATCTTAACTAAACATATATCATATTCTAACTATAGTTCTAAAAAAACTAACGATACAGTAACTAAATCGTATTGAATACATTTATTGGTTTGAAAAGAGTGATGTAAAGTCTAAACGATATTAGGTACAGTGGAATATACCTAATCAGACATAGATCTGACAATACAAAGTAAACAGATGAACGGGTAAAATGTGTTACGGTACGTTAAAATTAATACCACCAAAATATAATTGAAAGTTATCTATCAGTACAATCAAGTACTTTAAATACGAAGAAAAAGGTTTCACACAACGAAAAATAACCGAAAAATTAAAGGTATAATTAATGTCTTAGTCGAACAGTTAAAAGTCCTTACTTTTTATACGATCATGAAACTAACTTTAATATGACTCGTCAATAGAAGAATTATCAAAAGTGAGTCCTTATACAATACAGGTAGGTAAATAGATGGAAGAGAAAATAAATATATATATTATAAAATATCAAAACTAAATGAAATAAAATAACATTGAGTATAGTGTCGCAAAATATTAAATGTCATAATAAAGAAGAAACTTGATATCCAATAAATCTTTATACAACAAATTAAATTTTTATGAACCACTAAAAAATAAATATCAAATTTTAATACAATATTCTCTTACATAAGAATGACTCAAGTTAGATTACTTTAAACGACTTCGAACGAAACTCCGAGTCGTACACCGAATAGTACCATTTGAATGGTTAGAACTTTTCCGACAAACCACATCGTACCACGACATGTACCATGGATTTAGTTCATGAAATTAGTACGACAGGTTCAGAAGATATAGGAATTGGAAGATAAACAAACAAAAGAACAAGACTTTCTCCATACGATTTTAACAATTAAAAACAAAATGTATTAAAGTTATATATAATAATATATAAATACATAGCCGAAACATACTCAATTACTTTAACCCAAAAAATTGAAGAATTACCTAATTAGTTCATAAATTAAAAAAAAGAAGTTAATTACACTTCAAACGTTTCCACCGATAATAGGAAATGAAGAGAGACATAGATACGGGAAATGTTACACGGAACCGTCGAAAATAGTAGTTAAAATACATAAAACTTCATTATAACAATCTCCGTACTTTTAAATTCTGATGAATATAGAAGAATACCTTAACTAGGAAAATCGACATACATTATAAACATTGAAAATAGAGAACATCATGTTGAATTGAATCTCATGTGAAACAGACTGAAATAGTATCGGTATGGTCAAAAAACAAACAAACAAACACACACCAAATAGAAAATAAGACAAAAAGGAAGGTTAGGTAATGGTTAAGACAAAATTAAGTGGTATATCCAAGAATTTTGAGTTGTATGTTTTAAGGTGTTAATTTTAGTGTCTCATATAACCCCTTTACGCTGGTACACAAACAATCCCCTTCGTGTGACTGACTTTGACGAGTAGGACTGGTCCGTGCTATCATTGGTAAACGTGCTCAATAAAATTTTCAAGGTATAGCGGATAGACGTCCACCGTTCTCTACAGATATTCGAGTGGGAAAACCTGGGGGAGAGGACGGAAGAAGAGGGAGAAGAAAATTAGACCGAAGGAAAGGAGAGAAACTTTAGAAACTTCTGGACTCTATAAAAGTAAATAAGACAATCATGAACCTATACTTCAAGACACATAGATATCCTCCAAAAGACTCTCTGACATTAAAACATAAATTCCCTCACAGACTAATCCTCACGGTCCAAATACACGCACAAAATACGAAACATAAGACACAACACTAAACACTACCGGTAAAACGAAAGACACCGGTGGTAGACCAAATCTATACGACGGTAAAACAATCTTGAACTCTGGACCCGAGTCCTTGTGAATAGATCTGGTAGAGGTTGAGGACTCTGACTCCTTTTTACACTTCTGTGGACATTTGTAAAATAAATAAGATTAATGATAAATATTTGATCATTTAAAATATAACATGATAGATTAAGTACTGATTCAAATCTTTTACTTCGATTTAAAGACCAACACAGACCTATTATGACGACAACAATTAAATATTTACTCAGGACAAATTAACTGAATTTCATTTCAAGTAAGTCAAGTCAAGTTAAGTCAGTGAGTCAGCACAGGCTGAGAAACACTGGGGTACTTATCGTCGTACGGTCCGGAGGGACAGGTAGTGGTTGAGGACCTCAAGTGAGTCTAAGTGCGGGTAACTCAGTCACTACGGTAGTTCGGTAGAGTAGGAGACAGTAGGGGAAGAGGAGGACGGGGATTAGGGAGGGTCGTAGTCTCAGAAAAGGTTACTCAGTTGAGAAACGTACTCCACCGGTTTCATAACCTCAAAGTCGAAATCGTAGTCAGGAAGGTTACTTGTGGGTCCTGACTAGAGGAAGTCTTACCTGACCAACCCAGAGGAACGTCATTTTCCCTGAGAGTTCTTAGAAGAGGTTGTGGTGTCAAGTCTTCGCAGTCAAGAAGTCACGAGTCGAAAGAAGTGTCAGGTCGAGAGTGTAGGTATGTACTGGTGACCTTTTTGGTATCGGAACTGATCTGTCTGGAAACAACCGTTTCATTACGGAGACCAAAAATTATACGATAGATATTCCTGAATGTTTAGTTTGTTAAGGTTTAATTCGATTTACTTAAAGTACAAGTACACTAGATCCTTCATATCATGGACCATTATATCTCCACAGAAATCTTGGTAGTTATTCATATTATGAAGACAACATGGATCTGAATGATCTCCAGTTTATACTGACATAAGATAGACAATGTTTAGACAGTTGTCCTTCTCCTTGAGTTAAACCTTATTTTGAAAAGTTCCTTCACAAAAGTTATTTTCTTCCACACTTTTTCCTTTTTAATGACTTTACTCACTCAATATGTACTAGTCCTAAAAGATTCTAACCTAACGTAAATAACCCCATTTTCCTAAAACGATCCTTACAGTGTCGGTATCCTTTCAATCAGTCTCGGTTGATCCAGGTTCTACCGTCTCGACTGAAGGTGATCTGGACCTCAGAGTCATATATGGGGGTAATATTGTATCGTCGTTTGATTCACTGTGTGAGTGGTCGTAACCGATTTAGACTAACTTACAAGATTTGGGAAAACTCAAAAACGTATTTTTAAGGATTCAGTTTAAGATAACGTCAAGAAAACTGGAGTCGATTGAAACCCTACGAAGTTTCCCGACGACTTTGTAGGGTTTCTCTCTATAATTTGGTTAACACAAATAAACCATCTAATTTAATCTATCCTTCATAATAGTTTTCTCATTATTTAGGAGAGTGTAATATAAAATACCATTTATAACGATTATATCTATATAATCTTTAATATATCTCAATGATTTTAAGACTATACAAGACCATAAGATTACCCTTTTGACTACTGAAGTGTTTCCTATTTTTTTCCTGACTTACTTGACCGTTTACACGAATATTGAAAATACCGAAGGTAGACTTTTCAATGTCCAAACTTAGATACAAAAAGTCCTCATCTCTTTTGGAAGGGGAGTTTGATTAATACTGGCATTAAATTTGAAATATTTTTTTAACTTTGTAAATAGAAAGATAGACTGGGACCTCTAACCTTTGAGAATCCAAAGAACATTGAAATAATCTATTTAATCTTTCTAATAGAGTGATTGTTCATGTTTTTAGAGTTCCTTAAAAACTATTGAACTCTTCCCTCCCTAATCGGATTGTTTAGATACTATTCGGAAACCGTACTGAAAGAATCGACACTTTCCAAAATAAAATTTTCAAGTCAGACTCTGAGACATTTTCAAAGTCGTTTCGTTTTTCAGATGCTAGTGAATCACTTCACTTCACTAGTAAATACCAATATATTTAGTAGTCCGGTTCACATAACTCTAGTCTGGATAAAACGTTTGTTCGATCAGAATTAAACCAACATAAATCATTTTTACTCCCACTAAAATCCCTCTTTTTATACAAAGTGACTTACCATTTAGGGTTAAACAATCACCTCCAGATATAGATACTTCTGAGTAAAGGACCTATCAAGAAACGACAATACCCTATAATTACATTTTAAATTAACTTAAGAATTTCCTGTGGGATTCAAACAAAGACTTTCAATAGAGTCATTAGACAGGAACCTACTTCTAGTCTGCGGAGTGCTGGACGTTGGTCCTGACCTTTTTCTGTATCAAATTCCCTGATAGAAGTTGGACCTACCTTCCTTGAAAAATAGTCCATGACAATTGATTAGTACGTGTCTTTTTAACTTCCCTTTAGTTGAGGATCTAATTAAGGGTGAAAGGTTTCCGGGTATGTGACCTAACGGGATATCTCTCCTGACGACTAGACTAACGTGGAATCTTTCTACGAGTTTGTCTTCTTTGACGTAATATGATCCTGTTCTGCTACTACTGTAGTCTTCATCTGTCCACCGGGTTCTAGGAGTTGTACTGAACTTACTAGTAAATATTACAAGAGAAGTGATGAACCTGGAAACGTATACTTAGTTTACAAAAAGATAGTATCCGTACTAGGATACGATCAAAATCTTTAGTTGGGTTAACAACCCAAACACCGGTTAATGGACACAGAACAAGATCCAATAGAACCACTTGAAGAAATGAGACTTTGAGATTAACCAACCGGGACTCCTTTAAATGAAATTTTCCTTTTAATATCAAGTACAAGTCCAGTGATAACTATAAGGAGAGTGGACCAATTAAGCCTTGTCACACAAGACTAGGACCAGTATCTAAATTCAAAGGAAAAGTCAAGTCAAGTCAAGTCAGTGAGTCAGTACAGGTTGAGAAACACTAGAGTACTTAACGTCGTACGGTCCGGAAAGAAAATCCCAGTAAGTTTGAGTTAGTCTCACTGTTCGATTCAGAGTTATTTTTTTGACATTGGAGAGTAGATAATTTTTCTTTTGAGGGTATTGATATCCTACCTTAATACATCTATTATGGACCGATACCATTGAATTCAAATTTCACAGGAGATAAAATTTTTGTTACTTTAGTATGATTCCTATTAGTCGGATCATTGTGATTCTTCGACCCGATACACGGAATATCTGTCACGGTTATATATTGAAGGGACCTTCTATTCCTAACCTTATCTTTTCTGATTCACTCTACTGGACCTCATAATGACCCGACGTGGGTTACTTTCAATAACCGAATTAAGAATGAATTCTGAAATGATTATCACAATCGATACAATAAACATAAAGTAGACAAAATGTCTTAACGACAAAGAATGTGACGGTTTACACACTGACTCAGAGACTATTTTATTATATAACAAGGTATACTCTAGTTACTACCACTGTCACATTAAGATCTAAACCTTTCTGCGTTGTTCTCCCTTACAAAAGGACCTGATTCTCCGATCATTCTGTTCACCAAGTCTCTTTGACCTATGACAAAGTACGGGATCAGGTCATTGTCGTGAAACTCACCGGACAGTTGTTTTAGAAACGGTCTGGACTCTTAGTCGTAAGAGTCGTGGCATCTTACTTTACCAGTACTTTCGGTCGGGGGGCTGGAGTTTAGTACCAGTTCAAATACTGGTTCTTCCCCCGGAGGGTTGACCTTTGACTGTGAACGGTAGATGGAGATGTTTATAATTTAGTACCGGTGATGTCGAAAACTGGAAGGTGTGGGGACTTTCCTCACGTCCCACCTTTAGTCCTTATTCCGGGAGACATGAGACCCTTTTTACCCGTCTTGACCGGAAGTCTACCAACCTAAAAAAAGTCGTCTTCTGAAATACTCAGGGTTAAGAACGTAGAAGAGGATAGATCTCCTTGTGACTGTAGCAATTACCACTGTAGACGAAACCAATAATACCTCTTATAATGTTAATTTTCAGTTTTATCTCATCCATACAAAGTCTATAGGTTCCTTTATTGATCCACTGGAATACCCACATTAAAGTCTAACAGGAACATGACGATTCTTTAACTAGACTCGACACAGTCTGAACCTACGGTGTCAGAGTTTTGTTACAGTCCACCGTTGGAATAAAAAACATTTCGCTCCGTTGACCGATGGGTCGATGTTCAGAGGGGTTTCACGGTCCAGGTCTGACCCAAAGTCCGAATAAAAAGACTTTTATTTACTCTAAATAAAACAGATAATTTAAGGTCAACAATGAGAAGGTTGATGAAGATTAACCAGATAATATAGTTTTACCGTCTTGTTCCCCAACTTTAAATTTAGTACGTTCAGAGGTTGGATCCTGAACTTTGAGTCTTTACGAAGGTTAAGTCACAGGTCAGAGGTTTGCCTCCGTCGGGATACGGTGTACAACTGTCCTTCAATAGTCTCAGTATCGGCAGGTCAAGGGACTTAATTTTGACTCGTCCACCCTCCCCCCAAGTACAAACCCTTGTGTACATTCTTAATTTTTAAAATTTTAATTTTTTTATTTTTTGATTAATTTTTTTTTGACTCGGCCTGAGACACCCCGAGATCTCATGTCTAGGAAAGACACAAGGAGTAAAGAATAAGGACCCTATATCCGAAGTAAGTCGGAGGAACTGGAAGGGACTCGAGGTTTCCCACCTCAGTTTGTCAACGACTAGTCTCTTCCTCCTCTATGTCTTTGTCCTCCTTGCTAGTTTACCACCATGTCGGAACCCCGTTCTAGGACCAAGAATTCACTAGACATTGTCATAGACGTCCGCCGACGCCCGAGTGATTCGCGTCGACTCTCCTCGATGGGGTGTAGACTCCAGTCCCCGTCACCGGATCTCACGGTCCGACGTTACCGGATCCTTACCGGCTCTCCCCGACGGGACGAAGACCCCAGTCACCGCCACCGGCTCTCCTCGATGGGCCGGAGGCTCCGGTCACCGGCGGCCCTCCTCTGTGGGACTCAGGCTCTAGTCCCCAACGGTCCTCTTCGGTGGAGCGTGGGCTCCGGTCCCCGCCGTCGACCCTTCTCGGTGGGTGCGGGGTCCGGTCCCGGCCGTCGGTCCTCCTCGTTGAGATCCTCACCACCGACACGTGCGTGTCCTCCCGGATCTCCTCGATAGGGTGCAACTTCCAGTCCTTGACACTGACATTCCTCTATGGGGGCAGGTTCCATTCCTCGTCGTCGACACGAAACGACCTCGTCGGTACTTCTCTATGGGGTGGGGGTTCCATTCTCTTTGGGTTCATTCTACCATCCACAACGTTCTCCTGTAGTCTCCCGTCTGTGTGACTTTGGTATGAGTGTCTTTAGATCAGTTAGATTAGTGTGATCCTGGTGTCGGAACAGATTGAGTTACTTTGGTTCGGTACGGACGTCCCGTTGGGTTCTACCCACCCAGTACCACCACTCCGGACTGTCTTACACCAGGTGACCTCTTCCCTTACCGTTTGGTGAAGTCATAAGAACGGAACTCTTGGGGTACTCGTCATCCTTTTCCGTTTTACTATCCTATGACTTTCTCCTTGAGGGGTCCAGTAATCCACGGGTTATACGATGACCTCTAGTCACCTCTTTATTGAGGTCTTTCTTACTTCCCTACCTCGGTTTCGTTTTTGTTATTGGTCAACACCTACACTGACCACTATCTTCGTTCCAGGCTACGACATTTCTCGTTACAACGTATCCTTGGACCTTACAGTCCAGGTACTTAGTTCCGTTTAACCTTCACCAGTTTGTTCTCTACCGTTCCCACTTGCAGCTGTAAGATCCTTAGTCGCTTGATTTTACCTGACCTTACCCACTTAAATTGAGTCTACTGGTAATATAGATGATGACGCCCGTCCTTAGAGAGTCTTCTTTACCTCATCGGTAGTACCCGTTATTTTCTCAGGCTTTACGTCATGAACCTACGTTAGAGTTTTTGCTGTCTTACTAGAGACATGCAGAGGTTCCGTTTGGTAAGTTATAGTGTCATTAGGTTCAGAGACGGGGTTGGTCATTGTGACTTCTTCGACTTCAACTTGCCAAAATACTTCTGGATGTTCTAGAAAATCTTGATTGTGGGGTTTTTATACAGGAAAAGTAATGTCCCCTGACCTTACGTTTTCATCCTTCAGTTCTTTGTGGACCTCATTGTCCATTTAAACCGGAATCTTACGTCTTACTTCGTCCCGTTTCTGATTATCTCAAAACGGTTCTTTTACGTGACCAGTATCGTTTGTGGGAGAACGTTGTTGTGTTCTCTTCTGAGATGTGTACCTGTAGTGGTCTACCAGTTGTGACTTTAGTCTAACTAATATCAGAAACGTCGGTTTCTACCTCTTCGAGATATGTCAGTTGTTTTTGTTCTGGCCCTCGACTGACACCGAGTCTAGTACTTGAGGAATAACGGTTTAAGTCTGACTTTAACTTCTTACGTCTCTTTTGGTGATCTGGTAAGTCCATACTGGAATTAGTTTAGGGAATATTAATATGTCACCTTCACTCTTTATCTAAATTCCCGGATCTAGACTATCTATCTCACGGACTACTTGATACCTTACTCCAAGTACTGTAACATGTCCTCTGTCCCTAGTTCTGGTAGGGGTACCTTTTCTTTACGTTTTTTCGGTTTACTGACAGACCCCTCCGGAATGTTTACCGACACTTTTCTTCTCTCAGGTTTTCGTTTCCTCTTTTCCTTTCTATATTCGTAGACTTACGTCTCAAGGTTTCTTACCGTTCTTCTCTATTCTTTCGGAAGAAGTCACTAGTTACGTTTCTTTATCTCCCGTTGTTGTGTTACCCTTTCTGATCTCCAGAGAAGTTCTTGTAATCTCTATGGTTCCCTTGTAAAGTACGTTTCTACCCGAGCTATTTCCTGTCTTTACCAGACCTGGATTGTCTTCGTCTTCTATAATTCTTCTCCACCGTTCTTATGTGTCTTCTTGACATGTTTTTTCTAGAAGTGCTGGGTCTATTAGTACTACTACACTAGTGATTAGATCTCGGTCTGTAGAACCTTACACTTCAGTTCACCCGGAGTCTTTCGTAGTGATGGTTGTTTCGATCACCTCCACTACCTTAAGGTCAACTCGACAAAGTTCAGGACTTTCTACTACGACACTTTCACGACGTGAGTTATACGGTCGTTTAAACCTTTTGAGTCGTCACCGGTGTCCTGACCTTTTCCAGTCAAAAGTAAGGTTAGGGTTTCTTTCCGTTACGGTTTCTTACGAGTTTGATGGTGTGTTAACGTCAGTAGAGTGTACGATCATTTCATTACGAGTTTTAAGAGGTTCGGTCCGAAGTCGTTATGCACTAGGCACTTGAGGGACTACAAGTTCGACCAAAAATCTTTTCCGACTCCTTGGTCTCTAGTTTAACGGTTGTAGACGACCTAGTACCTCTTTCGTTCTCTCAAGGTCTTTTTGTAGATAAAGACGAAATAACTGATACGGTTTCGGAAACTGACACACCTAGTGTTCTTTGACCTTTTAAGACTTTCTCTACCCTTATGGTCTGGTGGACTGGACGGAGAACTCCTTAGACATACGTCCAGCCCTTTGTTGTCAATCTTGACCTGTACCTTGTTGTCTGACCAAGGTTTATCCTTTTCCTCACGCAGTTCCGACATATAACAGTGGGACGAATAAATTGAAGATACGTCTCATGTAGTACTCTTTGTGACCTGACCTTCTTTGTGTTCAACCTTAGTTGTAACGACCCTCTTTATAGTTATTGGAGTCTATACGTCTACTGTGGTGGGAATACCGTCTTTCACTTTTCCTCGATTTTTCGGAGAACTACTTTCACTTTCACCTCTCACTTTTTAAACCGAATTTCGAGTTGTAAGTCCCTTGCTTCTAGTACCGTAGACCAGGGTAGTGAAGTACCCTTTATCTACCTCTTTGTCACCTTTGTGACAGTCTGAAACAAAAAACCCCGAGCTTTTAGTGACGTCTACCACTGACGTCGGTACTTTAATTTTCTGCGAATGAGGAACCTTCTTTTCATTACTGGTTGGATCTATCATATAAGTTTTCGTCTCTGTAATGAAATGGCTGATTCCAGGCAGATCAGTTCCGATACCAAAAAGGACACCAGTACATACTTACACTCTCAACCTGACACTTCTTCCGACTCGTGGTTTCTTAACTACGAAAACTTGACACCACAACCTCTTTTGAGAACTCTCAGGGAACCTGACGTTCCACTAGGTCGGTCAGGTAAGACTTCCTCCATTCAGGACCCACAAGAAACCTTCCTTACTACAATTTTGACTTCGAGGTCATGAAACCTGTGGAGTACCCTTCTCAACTGAGTAACCTTTTCTGAGACTACGACCCTCTCTAACCTCCGTCCTCCTCTTCCCGTGCTGGGTCCTACTCTACCGACCTACCGTAGTGCCTGAGCTACCTACACTCAGACTCACTTGAGACCCTCAACCACTACCTGTACCTCCGGACCGTACGACGTTAAGTACCCCAGCGTTTCTCAGCCTGTGCTGACTCGCTGACTTGACTTGACTTCTGATAGAAACTCAAGAAGACGTCTTGACCCCGGGGTGGGTCCACCTCATACTATTGAAGTTCGACTCTTGTTCTAAGGACTTTGTAGTGAGACAACAGAGTGGTGGTTCGTTAGTCTTCTTTTGGTGTGTGTAACGTCGAGAGTAGGACTTTCAACGGAAGAGAAAGACTTCAGACTACTACTAGTAGGACAATCCAGAGGACAAACCGGGGACAGAGTAGATACTGTTCCAGGTTGTTAAAGTCCGATTTAACGATAATGATCCTCCCACGTACGACCAAAGTCCCACTTATGGAACTGAATCTAGTCTATCTCTCTCTGAAGACGAGACAGTCCGTCCTAATGTAGGTCCGTGTCGTCCTTCTTTAATGTCTTACTCTGGAGGTAGGGTTAAGGGTTCTTCGTAGAACTGATACTTCAGTGAATCTCCCCTCAACAATCCTCTTCGTGTGACTGACTTTGACAGATGAGACTAGTCCCTACTATCATTGTTAAGGACACTCAATAAAATATTGTCCTCCAGGACAATCCCCTTGGTGTGACTCACTTTGACGGGTGGGACCGGTCTGTGGTATCATTGGTAAACGTACTCAATAAAATACTGTCCTCCAGGACCATTCCTCGTGCCTTGATTATTCGGTGGTGGTTGAGCTTCACAAGTCCTTTCCAGTTTTCTGCTGTGGTGCACAGGCTGGTGGAGGGTCTTAGGGAGAACGACCGTAGGCAGAACCGACTCGTTAGGCACGTGGTGGTCCTTCCTGAGACTCAGTCCCTGTTGGGTCTTTGATTAGGGTAGTAGTATTTGGGGTTCTGACGTACAATACACCGTCTCGTCGAAAGGACCCAAGAGAGTGGGATGACCAAACAGTCGAGTACATAGAGGAGCCTGTTAAGTAGAGACTCACAATCTGTTTTCGGGTGAGAGTCCGGGACCTTCCCCAGGGGGAAGGACGTTGTCCCCGTATTGTAATTTTTTGAAGTAATCCCTGTGTACGTTTTGTACCCTTGGATCATTTATAACATTGTGTCTAAGACGACAATACTGTCATACTCCTCGAGATAGCTGTGACCACCTTCAATAAAATTTTGTTTGTAAATCTCAGAGGTTTTACCAGACTTCGTATGTCTTTTCCTTCTTTACAAATAAGTTCTTTTGGATTTCGAACCAATTTTTATCACTCTTAGACACCGTAGACTCAGTCTTGGACAAGGAAGGAAGGGTAGGGGGTCGAGTCCCACAACTTTGAGGTGAGGTCTATCCACGTCGGTGTTTTTTCCCGTAGGAAAGGGAGTCGAGGGTTAACCCTTGGGTCCTTCCCGTTCGTCCCCTAGTCGTAAAGAGTAGACCGGGAACCTATAGGTAACATTTCCAATTTAAGGACCACTTACACCAGTTCTTTACCCCCGAGGGTATAAGACAGTCATAGGTAAGTATCTTCTCTCCGATATAAAACTCACACCAGATGACTCTTATGTTACCGGGACTAACGGGAGTGGGGTCGATCGTAAACTTCACGTCTAAGGCATGGTCCTCTCCGTTTGGCTCTTCTGGTCTCCGAAGTCGAAAGGGAGGAGAAAATACCTTGCAGAGTAATAATTCTGTCCACAAAAAAGAGTCTCTCTTTGTACGGTGACAGGGGTGGGAGTTGAGATCTCGACGACGAGTTTCCAAAAAGGGTCTCCCTCCTCATCCACATTTTGTCTTATGAAACTTCGAGAAGGTTTTCCTTGACTCGAATAAACGATGTCTTTCGTCCCAACAAGTTCGGACTCCTGACAAATGGTAATACGGTTTTTATTACCTCCAATACCACTTTTTGTTATTTTCCTTTGTTACGATCTAAATAATCTTTCACTTTCAACGAGTCAACACAGGATGACAAACACTGGGTCCGGTCCTATGACCTCACCCATCGGAAAGGGAAGAGGTCCCATAGAAGGGTTGAGTCCCTAGCTTGGGTCCCGAAGACGTAGTGTCCGTCTAAGAAATGGTCGACTCGGTGTTCCCTTCAGGTTCTTATGACCTCACCCACCGGATAGAGAAGAGGTCACCTAGAAGGGTTGGGTCCTTAACTTGACCCCAGAGGACGTAACGTCCTCCTAAGAAATGGTTGACTCGATAGTCCCTTCGGAGATCTAAATAATATTGATATTCGATTTGACATTCAACAGATCAAATGGTCTCTCTTGGTCCTTTACTCAGACGATTCTTCTTGTGAGAAAAAAAAAATTAGTATGTTTTAAAAATTAAACAAAAATGTTTGTCGGACATTGTAAAAAAAGATTTTAAGAAGATCTTTCGATGTATTGTAATCTACTCGTAAAATTTTTTTGGAATTAAAAGTGTAAATAATCGTATTAAGAACCAAAACTTATAATTCCGGATTTATAAAACGATTCTTCTTGTGAGAATTCCAAGAAACAATGGTCTTGTTTAGAGTTTGTGTCTGAAATTTGAGATAGGAACATTGTCTTTGGAGTTAATTTAAACTAGTCAGACACATCGTTAAATTTACGGTCCCGTAATAATTTTTGTCGTCTCGTCAGTGAGTTGTTAATCACCTCGAATTGTAGACCCTCACCTGTCCCTCTGTTTCTCCGTTTTCGGTGAGATAGAAGGACCCCATTCACACGTGTACGAATTCCGACGTGGAAGATTTCGAAGTGTGACGTCTCTTATTTAACTGAAGTGATTTTATTAAGTTACCCAGTCATTTGTTTGTTTGTTGTTTATTACTGTTGTTCAGTACCCCTCCCCCTCCTGTTTCTGGTCGGGAGTCTTAAAGATATTATATAATGGATTTTATATCCGAAGTTGTCACACACTTGGTTCTTGAAGGTCTACAAGTTCGACCTAAATCTTTTCCGTCTCCTTGGTATCTAGTTTAACGGTTGTAGGTAACCCAGTCTCTTTTTCGTTCTCAAGGTCTTTTAGTAGATGAAGACGAAATAACCACTGTGGTTTCGGAAACTAACGTACCTAGTGTCGTTTGACACCTTTTAAGAATTTGTCTACCCTTATGGTCTGATGGAATAGACGGATGACTCTTTAGACATACGTCCAGTGCTTCGTTGTCAATTTTGGTCTGTACCTTGTTACCTGACGACGGTTTAACCCTTTCCTCATGCAGTTCTAACATATAACAGTATGACGATTAAATAGAATATACGTCTCATGTAGTACACTTTACGACCCGACCTACTTCGTGTTGGACCTTAGTTCTAACAACCCTCTTTATAGTTATTGGAGTCCATACGTCTACTGTGGTAGAAATACCGTCTTTCGTTTCTCCTTGGTTCCTCGGAGAACTACTTTCACTTTCTGTTCTCACTTTTTCGACTGAATTTTGTAAGTCTTTTGATTCTAGTACCCTCTTTTCGTTACTGGTTGGATCCGTCGGATTATTTTTCGTCTCTGTAATGAAACCGGTGTCTTCAAGTATATCAGTTTCGTTACAAAAAAAAGGTCATCAGTACATACCTACACTTTCAACCTGGTATACCTTCCGACTCACGGTTTTTTAACTATGGAAACCTGACACCACAACTTCTGAGAACTCTCAAAGAACCTGACATTCCTCTAGGTTGGTTAGGATTTCTTTTAGTCAGGACTTATAAGTAACCGTCCTGACTACGATTTCGACTTTGAGGTTGTGAAACCGATGGACTACGTTTTTGACTGAATGACCTTTTGTGGGACTACGATCCTTTCTAACTTTCATCCTCCTCTTCCCCTGTTGTCTCCTACTCTACCAACCTACCGTAGTGGCTAAGTTGTCTGTACATAAACTCGTTCGAGACCCTCAACCACTACCTGTCAATACGGACCACACGACGTCAGGTACCCCAATGTTTCTCAGCCTGTACTGACTCACTGACTTGACTTGACTTAATGGATTTTATAGATCAAGGGTTGTTATTGTTTTTTTTAATGTTCTGCACCTTTATTTTATCCTTTTAGACTGGACATGGACCTTTTTTCGTACTTTGTTTTTGACGGACCTCTTTCTTATCTACAGACTGAAATGAAGTATCGCCATCTGAAGTATCGTCAGTAATATTTATAGACGTTTCTTCATTTCCTTTGGTACGAATTTCATTTCCTCCATAGTACTTTTACAGAGTAATTTATCTTCTATATTTGTTCTACATCTTTACTAATTTTTCTTACTTTACTTTTAAGATCTCGTTTCATATTATTGACTTTACTTTTTAAGTAGTATCATCCGTGTTGTCATTTGATAGTCTTCTTTCTTAATCACTCAAACTTACGTCTAATTACCTTTAATATAGTCATCTTCTTATTTATATATTTCTTTATTTTTACTTGTCTCGAAGTATCTTTACACCCTGTTGTAATTCACGTATTTGTATACACATTAAACTGACGGTCTTCCTATCTTCTATCACTTCGTCTTTTTTATACACTTCTTTGTTACCGACTTTTTAAAGGTTTAAACTCCCTTTTGAAATGTGTAAACTGTTCGAGTTCCTTAAAAATCATCCTATTAGTGTTTCTCTAAGTAAGTGCTCGTCTGTGTTTTTACGACTTTCTGTTTCCGTTTCTCTTGTAAAAATTTCGTTCTTTTATTTTTATTTATTTATGAATGTTCCATAGGAGTCATTCTAAAGAAATGAAGAGTCGTTTTTGTTACCCACGATCTTCTGTAAACCTATTGTATTAGATTCACAAGTTACTTTTCTTTACAGTTGGTTCTTAGTATATAGGTTCTTTCAATATAAAGTTTTTGGTTCTGTATTATTTCTGTAAGAGTATATTTATTTTAGACTCTCTAAACAACGGTCTTTTGGGTAGAATGTTCTTTATGGTTTCCTTCGAGGAGTCTGACCTTCGTTCATTAGAGTCCATCATTAAATTAAGGTGTACTTTTTTGTTTCTTGTGGTCATTTTCATTAATATAACTTCCATCATATATACGTATAAAGGACAAGAAAGATGAGGACTGTCTAGATTTTACGTTAACATATTTTGTTACACAAATATATAATCACAAAACTCGGAAACTTTATATATTTGTTATCGAGTTTCCTCCTCATACCCTTGACACAACCCGATTCCTTTACTGAGGTCTACAATTGAACTTCGGAGTCCTTGTTTACTTCTCTTGGTCTTCACTATTTAATCTTCCGATTATACTGTTTTCAATAATTGACACGGAAACTAGGGGAAAGAAAACAGTCAAAGAAATTTCCTGTATTTTAACTTCATTATTAATATATTATATAAATAAAAAGACCCGAGGTTTTAGTGACGTCTACCACTAACATCGGCACTATAATTTTCTACGAATGTGGAACCTTCCTTTCAATACTGGTTGGATCTATCGTATAACTTTTTGTCTCTGTAATGAAACGGTTGTTTTCAGGCAGATCAGTTCCGATACCAAAAAAGGTCATCAGTACATACCTACACTCTCAACCTGACACTTCTTTCGACTCGTGGCTTCTTAACTACGAAAACTTGACACCACAACCTCTTCTGAGAACCCTCAGGGAACCCGACGTTCCTCTAGGTTGGTCAGGTAGGATTTCCTCTAGTCAGTACCGACAAGAAACCTTCCTTACTATGATTTCGACTTTGAGATTATGAAACCGGTGAAGTACGTTTCTCAATTGAGTGACCGTTTCTGAGACTACGACCCTCCCTAACCCCCGTCCTCCTTTTCCCCCACTGTCTCCTACTCTACCGACCTACCGTAGTGACTGAGCTACCTGTACTCAAACTCACTTGAGGCCCTCTACCACTACCTGTCCCTCCGGACCACACGACGATAAGTACCCCAGCGTTTCTCAGCCTGTGTCGACTCGTTGACTTGACTTGACTGACTATATTATATAACATAGAATTTACAAATATCTACTTTAACACATATTTTCATTACGGTGTTTTACACCCTTTATATTTACGATGACGGTTCAGTGAAGTCAGTACAGACTGAGACACGCTGGGGTATCTGCCGTCGGGAAGTCCGAGGGGGCAGGGACCCTAAGAGGTCCGTTCTTGTGACCTCACCCAACGGTAAAGGAAGAGGTTACGTACTTTCACTTTTCACTTTCTCTTCAGCGAGTCAGGACAGGCTGAGAATCGCTAGGGTATCTGACGTCGGATGGTCTGAGGAGGCAGGTACCCTAATAGGTCCGTTCTCATGACCTCACCCCACGGTAACGGAAGAGACTCCTTTATCCTTATCTCGACTCGATATATCATCATTGTAAAGATATAGAGTGACTTTAATTTATGTCATATAGACTTATCTAAGACAAACTGATTCTACATATACATTCGGGTTCTCATTAGTGATTCCTTTATTGTTTTATTATTACGTTTTTTTTAGTAATTTCTTGAGTTTTTCAATGTATTACTTTATCGACTCTTTTCTTCTCTTCATTTTCCGTTTCCTCTTTCCTTTTATATATGAGTTCATTTACTTCTCAAGGTCTCTTATCGTTCCTCTCTAATCTTTCCGAAGAATTCACTTGTTACGTCTCTTTATATCCTTTTGTTATCCCTTTCTGATCTCTAGAGAAGTTCTTTTAACCTCTATGATTCCCTTGTAAAGTACGTTTCTACCCGTGTTATTTCCTGTCTTTACCGTCCCTGGATAGTCCTCGTCTTCTCTAATTCTTTTCCACCGTTCTTATGTGTGTTGACATGTTTTTTCTAGAATTACTGGGTCTATTGGTACTACCACACTAGTGAGTGGATCTCGGTCTGTAGGACCTCACACTTCGGTTCACCCGGAGTCTGTCTTAAAGATGGTTGTTTCGATCACCTCTACTACCTTATAGTCGACTCGATAAATTTTAGGATTCTCTCCTATGACAATGTCTCGACGTGAGTTATACAGTCGTTTAAACCTTTTAAGTCGTTACCGACGTCCTGACCTTTTCCAGTCAAAAGTAAGGTTATGGTTTCTTTCCGTTACAGTTTCTTACGAGTTTGATGGTGTGTTAACACGAGTAAAGTGTACGATCGTTCCATTACGAGTTTTAGGAAGTTCGATACGAAGTTATCATGTACTTGACTCTTTAGGGTCGACAAGTTCGACCTAAATCTTTTCTGTCTCCTCGGTCTCTAGTTTAACGGTTGTAGGTAACCTAGTCTCTTTTTCGTTTCCTTAAGGGTTTTTTCAAGGTCATTTTTTTTTAAGATAAAGACGAAGTAACTGATACATACTACTTCGTAAAATGACACTCCTAGTGTTGTTGGCCGATTCTTAAGAATTCCCCTACCCCCATGGTCTGACAGAGTGGACGGGGAACTCTTTGGACATACGTCCAGTTCTTCGTCGACAATCTTGGTCTGTACTTTGTTATCTGACCAAATTTTAACCCTTTCCTCATACAGTTCCGACGTATGATAGTGGTACAAATAAATTGAATATACGTCTCATATAGTACGCTTTAAGGTCCGAGCTACTTGGTGTTAGACCTTAGTTCTAACGACCTTCGTTAGGTCGTTAAGGTTGTCTTTAGGTCGTTTAGGTTGTTGGAAACTATACGTCTACTATGGTGAGATTGTCGTCTTTCACTTCTCCTTGATTTCTCGGAGAACTACTCTCACTTTCTCCTCTCAATTTTTCGACCGAATTTTGAGTGGTAAGTTTTTTGATTCTAGTACCGTAGACCAGTACGACGACGACGACAGTGCAGTCAGCACAGGTTGAGACACACTGGGGTATCTGGCGTCGGGTGGTCCGAGGCGACAGGGACCCTAAGAGGTCCGTTCTTGTGACCTCACCCAACGGTAAAGGAAGAGGTCACGTACTTTCACTTTTCACTTACCCTTTATCTACCCCTTTTTCATCTTTGTCACTGTCTAAAATAAAAGAACCCAAGGTTTTAGTGAAGTCTACCACTGACGTCGAAACGCTACATACAAGTCACTCTACCATTTCGGAAATTTTACCGTTTCATTGTGTACTCAAAATGTCTTCCTTATACTAGTTAAGAAAGAATGGGATACTTTGTTGAAGATCCGTGGTGTAAGAAAGGAACTCACCTTCTATATAAACTTGACACAACGATCTTCTTATGACATACTCGAGACATTATAACGACAGAACTCTTCATGAGATTCTAACGTAAGTAAAACCACACATTAGTGGTTTTCGACACTTCCGGAAAGGGGAGATCATTTTCCGACTAAAGGGTGATTACCTTTTATAGGAATAGTATCTCCAATCTCAAAATGTGCCGAACAAGGAAGTCTCATACCATGAGTTTTGGGGTTATACCTCTTCGAATCTTCTCCGAACCTCCAGACGTTTGGTTGAGAACCACTTCAACGTAACTTTCGACCCCTTTTGGGACGTAAGTGACCGTTTTTTTAGGAACACCTCACGAACGGTTCCGAAGAGAAAAAAGACGTTTCATACAAGTGTTACTCCTGATCCCTTGAGAAGCCGTGTCACAACAAAAGTTACATACCGTGAATGGGGTTTATTAATGTGATCCATCACAAAAGGTACATTGTGATCGTAAAGGTGTCCGATAAACTAATAAAGATCTCTTGTACATAAAGTGACTGTTATATTCGTTCCAAATTTTTTTAAAAAATCAACCTCCTATTAACAAAATGTCACAACACAACCAAAATAGGTATGTTGTTATACTTAGTCGTATTCACGTGTATATAGGGGAGGAAGACCTTGGAGGTAGGACGGTGGGGGTAGGGTAGAAAGATCCAATAGTGTCTCGTGGCCCAACTCGAGGGACACAATACGTCGTTAAAAGGTGACCGACAGATATAATGTATACCATTACATATACAAAGTTACGAGGAGAGAGTCAAATAGGGTAGGAGAGAAAGGGGACGATACAGGCGTTCAGACAAGAGATTCAGACACAGAGATAAGGACGGGACGTTTATTGTCCAAGTTATCATGGTGAAAAGATCTAAGGTACACATACATAAGCATATGTTATAAACAAAAAGATTAAATGAAGTGAGACATTTTGTCCGAGACCCAAGTAGGTGGAGTCAAGTTACCGAGTTTAAGTAAGAAAAATACCGACTCATTATAAGACAAAACATATACATGGTGGTGAAGAAATAGGTAAGTAGACGACTACTTGCAGATCCAACGGAGGGACAGGATCGAGAACATTTATGACGACGTTACTTGTAACCCCATGTACATAGAAATACTTGATACCAAAAGAGTACCATATATGGGTCATCACCTTAACAACCCAGGATACCGTCGAAATAAAGACAACAAAAAAAAAATTTCTTTAGAGGTATGAGAAGATGTATACCGACATGGTTGAATGTAAGGGTTATTGCCGTTTTCCCAAGGGAAAAGAGACACGAGAGAAGTAGTGAATAACAATATCCAAAAAACCACTACCGGTAAGACTGACCTCCCTCCACTATGGAGTGACATCAAAACTAAGTGTAAAAAGATTATTACTCACTACAACTTGTAAAAAAGTGCACAAATAAACGGTAGATATATAGAAGTTTTTCCGTTCCAAAAGTTTGAAGTCACATCAGAACCACTATGTCTAGGTATTCTGTTTAGTGATTATACTACTGAGTTACTGACAATAAAGGAAAGTCATTTTTTTTCATACGGAATTTAAAGAAAGTCCATCGTACAGTCTTTGTAAATTTTCGTAATATACTCGTACACAAAGTCTCTACTTCTATATTTCCTTCGATTTCAACAGAACAAAAATTTCGATCAAACGATCGGTGAAGTTATATCGGAAGTTTTGTTGTCACTATCTCTATGTATTATGTTGAGTGATAAAGGTGCTGAGTCACGTATAATGAAGGAAAGTAAATTTCTTGTGACTAGGATTTTAAATGAAGTAAGATATACGCTGACTCGCCGAATCGTGTCGTGTGTATGTTACCTTATAACGACTACGACACGACAACAGTACAACAGTACAGGTTGAGAAGCGCTGGGGTACCTGACGTTGTGTGATTCGGAGGGACAGGGGGTGGTAGAGGGTCTCAAACGGGTTCAAGTTCAGGGAACGAAGTCACTGCGGTAGGTCAGTAGAGTAAGAGACAGTGGGAGAAGAGGAAGACGGGAGTTAGAAAAGGTCGTCGTCCTAGAAAAGGTCACTCAACCGACAAGTGTAGTCCACCGGTTTCATGACCTGGAAGTTGAAGTCGTAGGAAGGTTACCCTTAAGTCCCAACTAAAGGACATTCTGACTGACTAAACTAGAGGAACGACAGGTTCCCTGAGCTCAGAAGAGGTCGTAGTGTCAAACTTTCGTAGTTAAGAAACTGTGAGACGGAAAAATACTAGTTCGAGAGTGTTAGTATATGTTGGAAACCTTTCTGATATCGGACCTGAGATACCTAGAAACAGCCGTTTCACTACAGAAACGAAAAATGTGCAACAGATCCAAACAGTATCGAAAGGACGGTTCTTCATTAACAGAAGATTAAAGTTCCGACGTCAGTGGTAGACGTCCGAAGGGAACACCGAATCGACCATTTCTTAGACAGACGTTACACCCTCTGGACTCGAACTGGGGACCCAACCCTTCTAGGGGACCTCTTCCCTTTCCGATGGGTGGGGTCATAAGACCGGACCTCTTAAGGTACCTGACATACCAGGTACCCTAGCGTTTTTCAATCTGTACTGACCCACTGAAAGTGGCATGACAGTGGTGGTCGTTTCTAAAATTCTCGGGTTCTTCTCCTTTAGACAATGACGAAGGTATAAAAAAGGGAAGATAAATGGTACTTCACTACCCCGGTCTACGGTACTAGTATCAAAAAATTTATAAATCAAAATTCGGTCGAAAAAGGTGAGAGGAAAGAGTAGTCCTCTAAGGAATCAAGGAGAAGCGAAGGACGGAAATCTTACTATAGTAGACGTATAGACTCCAACAACTACAAAAAGGGTTGTTAGAACTAAAATCGAACATTGAGTAGGTCGGACCGTAAAGAGTACTACACGAGACACATATTCAGTTTATTTATTCCACTGTTATTTGTCGGAACGAAATGAGGAAAGAGTCAGGACTTGGTCAGTCAACAAGGTATGTCCCAAGATTGACAACGAAGAACTAGTCGTATGACCAAAACATCTCTATCCATCTTACCAGACCATAAGGGTAGAGAAGTTCTTAAAGGGTGTCAAACAATACTAGGTGTGTTTCCGAAATCGTATCAGTTAATTTGTCTACATCTACAAAAAGACCTTAAGGGAAAGAAACAGATACTAGGTCACTAACAACCGTTAAACTAGAGACCAAGGAGACGGAAAAGATTTGGATAGGACCTGTAAACCTTGAAAATCCAAGTACGACTTCGGATCTTACGTCCTAAAACTCGTGTCCGAATGATCGTACCCTCTACTCACGTTAACAGGTCACCAAACTTGAAAGAAATCATGACGGAAAGAACCCTTAACCCTACTCCTAACTGGAAAAGGTCAGGACACCGACACAAAAGGTCTAAACGTCTGTATAACGTACGTCGTGAAACTATCGTAGTAGAAAATCTTAAAATTTATTGAGACGACCTTAAGGTACCGGAGGTGATAGTAATAACTGTCGTCACGAAGGATTCCGGGTGAACTGAAGTGTGAGGTCTTACAGACCGAGACCCATTCAGTGGTATGGTAGCACCAATAGATCAGTAATTCTAGAGAAAACATGTCAAGAAAACACATAAGAAAGGTAGAGAAGAACTAGAGAAGGTGAATATAATCTAGAAATGGTAAAAACAGGAAACAACACGACTAGAAACCTACTTTACAAGAAAACTTTAAACCCTATGACAAGTCGACAATTTTTTTTTACTTACTTTATTCGGTAAATATCGATGTACCTACTTGGATCTCTAATAGTATGATTCACTTCAATCCTACTCTTTCTGTTTATGATATAGTATAGTAAATATATATACTAGTATATTAAATATGTATATATATTTATAATAAATATATATATACCGTAGATTTTATACTGTGTTTACTCAAATAGATATTTTGTCTTGTCTTAACGTCTGTATCTCTTGTTTGAACTCTACCTACACGAACCTAACCTTAAATTCTGATCGTCTACGTTTGATAACATATATCTTACCTATTTGTTGTTCTTAAACAACATATCGGGTCCATTGATATGGGTGATAGAAATTCGGGTGGATACTTCCTAACATTCCTTTCGGTTGTGTAAGGGTACGGACTCCGAACGTCAAAATCCCCTGTAAACGTTCCTGACTTCAGAAAAATGAAATAAAGGATTGGAGGGACGGTGGCGGTAGAGACTAGGTAATTGCACTTCCTCCTTTGTCTTGTCCGAGATAGAACTTTCGTCCTGAGGTAGAACCCGACCTGACACTTGAAACTCGATATACGGGTCATAGATACCTTTACTGTATGGTTGACCTTTTGGTCCGGGGACCTTCCTTCTCGGGTCCCGAGAGGTAGCGGATTTTCTTATGGGATTAATAGAACCACTGGCTTATCTTAGTATGTAAGATAATAAGAATAACCCCTTACTGGTGTTCGGATAACTATTAACAGGTAACGATTGATGGATCCAAATTCCGTATACTTAGTGTTCAACTGAAACTAACACAGAAAGAAAAAGGAAACAAGTCTGATCAAAGTCCCTTAAACCCCTCCACCCATCTCTTCCAAAAGTGTTTTTGACCAGCTCCGGGAACCGATTCTCTTCTGACGGAACCCAGGCGGTCACACTATGTGACGTGAGGAGATAGATGTAACAGGAAGACTCACTCAAACAAAGGGCCTCTCGTGCCGATGTTGTTTTCTTAGACCGTTGGTCCGGGACTGTTCTACCAATAAAACTCCACGATCTGACGGTAAAAGAGTCAGACGACCGAGCCCTAATTTCAGAGAAGGAACGGAGTTGTGGAGTAGAGAGCCTAAGTAAACGGATAGCACGTCGGTCGTCTCACTCGAACCTGTACCATTGTTAGACCGAATCGGTCAGTCCTAGGAACGACGAACACCGATCGGCCGGGGTTAGTCCCTTACAACCCCGTTCTGGGATCGTCGACAACCCTAGTAAACCGGACTCCAAGAAAGGAAGTCCTAAGGAACTTCGTCGTGGCCGACGGGGATCGTGAACCGTCAACTCTGTTCCTTAACTGCTTGAAGAGAACTACCTGAACCAAAAATCCCATTCAGATGGGCGGTGGAGTGAACAAAGTACACAGGAAAACACAATTCTCGGTTACCCCAGGGAAAACCTCCCATTCAGCGAGACCACACGTGTAGCCCTTGCAAAGGGGGGGGAGTTAGACCCGGAAAGGAAACACTTTGTTCGGTCAAACCAACCCCATGGGGAAACGTCTTCCCTCCACAACAACTTGAGATGGGACTTGACCAAGTAACCCTTGATCAAGAGTACCCCCTTCGGGTGGAATCAACCTTAAATAAATGGACTAAACCCTTGACTAGGTCAACCTTGACTAAGTAAACCCTCAATCAAGAACACCCCCACCCATCGATCAACCTTAATCAAGTAAACAAAACATCCCATTTAAATAATGGGACAGCCCTTTAGTCAAGGAGACATATAACTACGACCTTAGCCGAACACGGCAAAAACAATCTTAAACAGACACAGACAACACAAAACCACAATACTTCGAATATTTTTACCCTGTATAAAGTAGATAGAACTTCCTTTCTTAAAACCCCACGTACAATCTATGAAATTCTACTCTTCTCGTTACTGGGGACTTACCGAGTGTCAATTCGTTAGACCGTCAGTCTTTACGAAATGTTTCCTCTCCTTGAGAGACTATTACTTGTACGAGCCCCAGTCCCACCCCGAGGAAACCTGAAGTCCGTAGGTTAAGATTAAAGGGGATGTCCTCGGGGTCTCGGGGTATATTGAAACTGTCACCCCTTGTTCAAATAACTGAAAGATTATCTATGATGAAAGGAAACATTTAATTTGTGAGTTTAGAAAAGGGGTCTTGTCGAACTGTAGTCCCAGGGTGACCCCGGAAAAACTGGAACAGGTCAGACCTCTCGAAGTCGAGGGTAGACCCCCCGAAACCGAGGTCAAACCCCACAAGAGGGACACTTCCCTTTAACAAATATTCCACGAAACCTCTTTCCAGTAACTAGATTACCCTAACCCTTTAGTACAATTACACTGAAAGGTCGACCGATCCAAAACCAAATGAGACCAATGAAACCATTACGTATCTGTAAACCAAGATTGACGAAGGAGGTTCAGAAGGAGATGTCAAAAGAGTAAAGAAAGAGGAACTTGGGAGACCCTTATCCACTCACCGACACCTTCGTTGACTCCTTGAAACCGGTCCCTAATGAGAGACCACACAAGGTTTCCGGGTGAATACGTGTGAATTCAGCACGTATTCACACGCACCGGTCATGTTACTTTGACTTCTATTAAGTAATTTAGTCAATACCGAGGGAACCAGTGAATAAAAGATTTTAGATAAATAAAAAATTAACTTCCAATTAACGGAATGTTAAAAAAAAAAAACCAGTTTATAGCTGTTCTTAGTCGGTGTCCATATGGTGTAGGGGAGGGAGGACTTGAAGGGACCGGTAGGTTGGAAAGATCTAACAGTGTCTCCGTCGAACTCAAGAAACTCTGTATGTCGTTTAAGGACAGTTGAAGTAAACTTATCAAAAGAGAAAAAAAAAGTAAAAAGGGTTAAATGACACAAACTACAGAGGAAAAGGGTCCGAAATCCCAATATAAAGAAGAAGGAAAACCAAAGACGGGAGTCACCCACTCCAACCAGGTCACTAACACATCAACACATCCAAACACAACCCCCCTGACCAGAGACGTAAGACAACTCTCCTCGACTCAAAAAAGGAAGATCACCCGTGCCTACGCATTTCACCATACAAAACTCCACAGACACCCTTCGGACAGACGACTACTGAACCAAACTCGAAAACAAAACGGACAACAAACCCACTCCGGAGCACGTGAACCACGACGGTCGTCAACCCACCTCGGTCCAACACCTATGTCGAACGTCGGAATCACCCTCAAGAGTAATTAAATATGAGGGACCCCAGCACTCAAGAGACCGTCAGATCACAGGACCTGAATCGTGAAGGTGAGATCTCCGGGTCCGGGTTAGAGACTACCCTTGGTTCTAAGGTATTCGGTAAACATTACCGAACTTCCACTAAATTTGTTTATGTGTTTTTGTTTTTTATTTGTTCTTTGTTTTTCACTTGTGATTTGTTTACCATTCATGTTTTGGTTTGTTTGTTATTATTTTGGTTTCCTTGTGTGTGTACGTACGCACGCGCGATTCAGTGAATTCAGTACAGACTGAGAAACGCTGAGATACTTGAACATCGGGAGCTCCGAAGAGACAGGTACCCTAAGAGGTCCGTTCTTACGACCTCACCCAACGGTACGGGAGGAGGTCCCCTAGTAGGACTGGGTCCCTAACTTGGACACAGAGAACAGAGGACGTAACCGTCCGTCCAGGAAATGACGATCACGGTGGACCATCGGTTTACCATTTATGTTTACCGTTTGTGTTTTGGTCTGTTTGTTATTGTTTTTGTTTCCTTGTGTGTGTGTGTGTGTGTGTGTGTGTCTTTTACTTTTGTCAGGTTTCTTTTGTTTGGTGTCCTCTCACTGAACCGTTCGTTTTCTTAGTTTTTTTAAAATAGTTGACTAATATTTGTTTTGATTAATTTTATATTTGGTCTTATGTTCTAGTTTCGTCTCACGTTTGACCACTTATTTCACTTCTTTTATTTGGTTGTTTGTACTACTTTATCTTCCTTCTTTGCTTTTTTATCTTTTCGTTTCGATTTATCTTTAGATATTTTTCTAAATGTATATAAATTAATATTGATGTCGTCCTTTTCTTACTACTCTTGTTGTTTGCTTTTGTAATTTTTTCCTTTTCCCAATTTTTTTTTTAGGTGTCTTGACGTTTTTCGATTGTCTCCATCTTTATTATTAGATTCATCTTTAACACTAATTTTTTTAAGAGTTCTCGAATTTATTTCTATGATTATTATTTTGTTGGTGTCGGTGTCTCTGTTTTTCTTTTTTGGGTCTTTGTTGATATCTTCCTTAGTTTTATGTTCCTATTATTGTTTACAAAAGGAGTCTAGAGTCGACAGTCACAGGAAAAGGAGTGACATTCAGTGTCAGGTGGAGGTGGAGGGAACCTACGGAAGGTTATGATACGGCCAAAGACCTGGACGACACCCCTGTCAAGTCTGAGATTAGACGGGGATGAGAAAGCACAAGAACGGAGGTGCAGGTGTAGACGGTCTCGATCCCACAAAGGAAAACATCCTTGTGAGTAACGGGAAAATATATGAGGTATCTGTGTCTCAGATTGTTCAACTAACACACCTAAATTAGAAGTTGGACATGTTGCCCACCTTTTCGAAAGTCAAAAGAAGGAATCGGTGTGACGGGGACCTCAAGTCAACACAAAAAAAGGGTGGAATCGTACACCCAATAGGTGTCCTCAAACGAGGACCTCCTGAACCCAAACGGGGGTAACTCCTGTCCGACACCTCTACCGTTTATGTCTACCATTTGTGTTTTGGTCTGTTTGTTATTGTTTTCGTTTCCTTGTGTATGTGTGTGTGTGTGTGCGTGTGTGTGTGTGTGTCTTTTGTTTTTGTCAGGTTTCTGACAATTCCAGGGACGAACCTAAAGTCCCTGGGATTCTCACGGTTCATGTGTCCCCCCGACCGTCGTACCCGAATTCTCTATACCCCGACAATCCCAAAGAAGGATCGGAGACCATCGAGACGACGTCACGCCTAGTTCGTATCTCCACCGTGTCGACGAACCTAGTGTCCCTGGACTCCCGGGGTTCACACGTCCCTACGGTCGTCGGAGTCCGTGTCCTCGTGTCTGATAATCTCAGAAAAAGACCGGAAACGTCGACCGTAAGTTTCAAGAGGGACCTACCCCCGGAAGAGACAAGGAACCGTACACTCCATGAGTTTCCCAGTGGGAGAGACCCTAGAAGGAGACAACCAGTCGAGAACCGTGACCGCAGACTCTCTCTTCGATGTCACTACCGAGGTAGGGGACGTGTACTAAGTCGTTATAACGGAATAGACGTACCGAAGGGTCGAAAGGAGGTTTGCATAAGGGGAGACGCTAGAGAAGGGAGTGCAGGGAAACCTGACAGAGGGACGTCAGTTGTCGTCTGACCCTGACGAGAAGTCGGGGATTCAAGGTCGAGGGTCGGTAGTGTGTAAGGTCCCATGAATACAGGGACAGACCCCATACATCCCGACACCGTTCCTAACAAACACACCCAACAGTGAGGTAAGTCTGACAGGGTCTACTCGACGACGTGAGAGGTTCCCGAGTTTACGAAGGGGGAGACAGGGTTTGTTAACGGGGCTAGACCCCTAGAGTGAGGGTGAAGTCAAGGGGGTGAGGGACCGACGTCCAGGTTAGGACGAGTGAGAAGGAGAAGGAAGGAAGGAAGGACATAGAATGATAATGTACCTAGATATATAAGTAAAGGTCAACAGTCTCTGAAGAAGGTCGAGAGTGGACAAGACACTCTAAAGGATGTGAACTTCTATATAAGGACTATGTAGACACCTCTCTCTACATGAGGATGAGGAGTAGGTGGGTGAGGAGACGGTAGAACAGAGAATGAAAGTCAAAGATTTGCTATCGAATCAACCTATATCCTAAGAGTCAACTCTCGAAAAAAAGAAAAAGTTGAAAAATAACAAATGACCTCATCTCGATTAATTGTTACAACACTATCAAAGTCCACCTGTCGTTTCCCTGAGTCGGTATGTATATGGACGTAGGTAAGAGGGGGTTTGAGGGTAAGGTAGGTCAGACGACGTATTGTAACTCACCTCAAGAGACACGATATGTCATTCTGGAACAACCAATAGGTAAAATTTATATCGTCGTAAATGTACAGTTGGGGTTTGAGGGATTGACAGGGAAGAAGGTTAGAAAGGGGTACCGTTAGAATACAAACAAGAGAACAGAGAATCGGACAATTTAAAGAAAAAATTACTCTACAAAATTCTATCTGAGAGAAGAACAAATCGGTAATTCAGAACAAACGTTGGGATCTGACATCGGACGGTCCGCGGAGACAGGAACCCCAAAGGGTCCGTTCTTATAACCACATCCAACGATAAAGGAAGAGGTCAAAAAAAGAAAATTAGCGTACCCACTTAATAATATGTACACAGAAGGTAAAAAAAGGACTATTCAGTCGATAACAAGAGTGACTACAATGGGACATGTATTCAGTTAAAATAGAGCAACGAAAGTTTTGAAAGAGTGACAGAAGTTTTAACTCATCAAACTGATATTACCTATATTCACATCTACTGAAACTTATATAAGTTAAACCTTAAGTAATCTACATACCTGTCAAAAAGGTTGTCTAAACCTTTCACACCCCGGTTATAGGGAAGTAAAAAAAAAAAAAAAAACGACAGTTAAAACGAGGAGAAGAACGTAAGGGTAATATGGAAACAACTAACACGAAAAGACACAGGGTATTCTGAGGATCCGAGATAAGTAAAAAGACGTAATGTTTTTTAAAAAAAAAGTCTAACCTATTAGAGATAACCAAGTAGAAGTTTACGTGGTTAAGAAAAGGGACGGACGAGTTTAGATAACAACTCGTGGAGACCTTTTAAAAACAAAAAGTTGAGGTCCTGAAGGTAAAACAAGAAAATACAAAATAGTAAAGATAGAGAAATAAAAATCAGAGGTAATCTATCTAGTAACAATAGTATTAAAAGAAACAAATTTGTACCAAAAGAGATCAAGAAAGTTCCATAAATATGGTCGAAAAAAACTTCAGGTAAACGATTTAGTTGTGGGCCCCGGAGGTTTCCATCAAAGATAACGAATAGAGAAAAAGACGCACATCTAATGTGAAAGGATAAAGAAACATACAGAATGTCATAAAAAAAAAAGACGTATATCCTGTAAGATCTATTATATAACATCGTTAAGACTTAAAACTAAGGAGGTCTCGAACAACAAAAACGAAAAAATTTTAAACAATTCACTGAACGGAAACTTACGACAAAAAGGACATTACACGTCAGAGACTACAAAGACGAGTAGTATCAAATGTCACTTTCTGTTTTACCACAAGGGATCCTAGTGGTCCGTTCCTACAGACTAATATGACGAATATAAGCTATAATGTAAGTACCAAAAACGGTCGTATTATCGAGTCCTATTTCTTCACTTTCAGTAGATCCAACCTTTTCTTTATTTAGAGAGAAAGAAGTGTTTGATGTGCTAGAAGATACATCTTTAACTTACTCAATTTGTTCCAACATGACCGTCTCATCTTCATGTACTCGAGTAGAAGAAGACGTTCTTGTGGTTTTAACGATGATCGACGACTTGTTGGTAACTGTCCTCCTACGATCTTGGGTGGTTCCTTTTCTGTGGGGTACAGGTTTCTTCTCCGACGTTATCCCCACGTTAGTACACTTTTAGTTTGGGGTATGGGTGGTCTCTGAGAACCTTCCGTTTTTGCTTTGTTGAACACACGTGGTCCTGGGTCCCTTTCATTCTCACTGAGGGTGATCTCTGTCGGACTAAACGGACACTCACAAACTCACAGAGGACACCTCTGCACCCAGTCGTCACCGGACGGTACGCCTCCCCCCGTGACCGTCGTAGTCAGAACCTTCCGTGTCGTACGACCGTATTCAGGAGAAACTTCTCCAGTGGTAATCGGGATGGTATCTCGGACCTCGAGCTGGTATCTCCACTACTCACCCACTGGGGTGTTTGACCTCTTGTTAATATGGTTTCTTCAAAAGTGAGATGACACTTCCAAGATCAGGGGTTTAGTCCGAAGGGATAGACCCCTAGACCATTTCCCTGAAGTTAGGGGTCCAAACTTCTAGTCGTCCTAAACTAATGTCTTGAAGGTGTCCTGATCCACTTTGTCTGAAAACCTTCCCTAGTTACTTTGGAACCCACGTGATCCCGGGGTCACTTTCTTCACTGGAGTTTTCTCTGACTCGGTCTGTAAGGACACTTACGAACCTTCAGAGGACACCTCCGAACCCAACTATTACCGGACGGTGCCTCAGTCCAGTGACCTTCGTTGTCAATTACTCTTTGTACTGAACAACCATAGTCAGGAGAAACTCCTCCATCGGTAAGCGACAGGGTATCTCTGACGTCTGGGGTCCTGACTCGACGAGTTCCGGTTTGATGTCCTTTCCTCGTGTCGGGGTAGGTAGTTGTCTTTTAAACTAATTTCCAAATGATTCGTACTGGGACGGGTGGACTCATTCTGTGTCAAAGGAAGTGTCGGTCAGAGAGGACAGTCCTTCGAACGTATTCCAAGAAATTTTTAAAATAAATAAATAAAAAATAACTTCCTATTAATGAACTGTCTTAAAACACAAAAGACGGTTTGGAATCGTACTCAGTCGGTAACCATATGTATATAGGGGAGGGAAATTTTTGAGAGAGGGTAAAGGGAGGGGTGGGGTGGGGAGATCCAACTATGTCTCGGGAACAAACTCAAAGGACTCGGTATGTCGTCTAAGGGCTACGGATAGATAAAATGTATACTATTACGTTCCAAGGTGTAATGAGAAAGGTATGTAGAGTTGAAGAGGAGGGGAGAACGGTACAGGTATTCAGATAAGGGATACAGACAAAGAGGTGACAACGGGACATTTACTTAAGAAGTCATTATAAAAAGATCTAAGACATATATGCGCAATCTAATACCATAAATAGAAAGGGAAAGACTGAGTGAAGTGAGACATATCATCCAAGATCCAAGTAGGTGAAGTAATCTTGACTGAGTTTACGTAAGTAAAAATACCGACTCTTTATAAGGTAACATATATACATGGTGTCGACGAAACAGGTAAGTAACAGTTACCTGTAGATCCAACGAAGGTACAAGATCGATAACATTTGTCACGACGTTACTTGTTACCCTATGTACTCAGAGAAAGTCAAAACCAAAGGAGTCCCATATACGAATCCTCACCCTAAGGACGCAGTTTAACACTAAAATAAGGATCAAAAAATTTCCTTAGAGGTATGGTAGAAGGTATCACCGTCATAGTCAAATGTAAGAGTGGTTGTCACGTTCTCGTAAGGGCAAAGAGGTGTCGGAGAGGTCGTAAATAACAAACATCTGAAAAACTACTCACGGTAAGACTGGCCACACTCCACTATAGAGTGACATCAAAACTAAACGTAAAGAGATTATTACTCGATACAACTCGTAGAAAAGTACACAAACAATCGGTAGACATACAGAAACCTCTTTGCAGACAAATCCAGAAAGGGGTGAAAAACTGACCGAACAAAAAGTCCATAACTCAACATACTCGACAAACATATAAAACCTTTAATTAGGAAACAGTCAACAAAGTAAACGATAATAAAAGAAGGTAAGACTCCCAACTGAAAAGTGGAACTAATATCAAAGGAAACGACACGTTTTCGAATATTCAAATTAGTCCAGGACGAACAAATGAAGACAAAAATAAAGGTAATGAGATCCTTCACCCAGATCTCCTAGAACGAAACTCAATACAGAAACTCACAAGACGGTTACAAAAGGAGATTCTCAAAATATCAAAGACCAGAATGGACATCCAGAAATTAGGTAAAACTCAAATAGAAACACATATCATAATCCTTCACAAGATTAAAGTAAGAAAATGTACATCGACAGGTCAAAAGGTTCGTAGTAAATAACTTCTCCGACAGAAACGGAGTAACACATAAGAACGGAGACAACATTTTTAATTCCGTGGGTATCCATGTACCCAAATAAAGACCCGAAAGATCGAACAAGGTAACCAGATATAAAGACGAAAACACGGTCATGGTATGACAGAATTATTAACATCGAAACATTATATCAGACTTCATTCCTTCCAACTAAGGAGATCGAGGTAAAACAGATAAGTCCCAGAAAACACAAAGGTATACTTAACACTTTAAAAAAACAAGATCAAAACATTTTTTACAGGAACCATTAAACTATTCCTAGAGTAACTTAGACATCTAACGTAAACCATCATATCAGTGAAAGTGTTATAACTAAGAAGGAAAGGTCCTTGTACCTTATAGAGAGGTAGACAAATACAGTAGAAACTAAAGAAAGTAAGTCAAGTAAAGTCAGTAAGTCAACGAGTAAGCACAGACTGAGAAACGCTGGGGTACTTAGCGTCGTGCGGTCCGGAGGGACAGGTAGTGGTTGAGGACCTCAAATGAGTTTGAGTACAGGTAGCTCAGTCACTACGGTAGGTCGGTAGAGTAGGAGACAGCAGGGGAAGAGGAGGACGGGGGTTCGGGAGGGTCGTAGTCTCAGAAAAGGTTACTCAGTTGAGAAGTGTACTCCACCGGTTTCATGACCTCAAAGTCGAAATCGTAGTAAGGAAGGTTTCTTCAGGGTCCCGACTAGAGGAAGTCTTACCTGACCAACCGAGAGGAACGTCAGGTTCCCTGAGAGTTCTCAGAAGAGGTTGTGGTGTCAAGTTTTCGTAGTTAAGAAACCACGAGTAGAAAGAAGTGTCAGTTTGAGAGCGTAGGTATGTACTGATGACCTTTTTGGTATCGGAACTGATCTGCCTGGAATCAGTCGTTTCATTACAGAGACGAAAACTTATATGATAGATCCAACCAGTATTGAAAGGAAGGTTCCTCATCCGTAGAAAATTAAAGTACCGACGTCAGTGGTAGACGTCACTAAAACCTCGGGGGGTTTTATTTCAGACTGTGACAAAGGTGACAAAGAGGTAGATAAAGGATACTTCACTACCCTGACCTACGGTACTAGAAGTAAAAGACTTACAACTCGAAATTCGGTTTAAAAAGTGAGAGGAGAAAGTGGAAAGTAGTTCTCCGAAAAATCAAGGAGAAGTGAAAGACGGTATTCCCACCACAGTAGACGTATAGACTCCAATAACTATAAAGAGAGTCTTTAGAACTAAGGTCGAACACAAAGAAGGTCAGGTCGTAAAGAGTACTACATGAGACGTATATTCAATTTATTCGTCCCACTGTTATATGTCGGAACTGCATGAGGAAAAGGATAAACCTTGGTCAGACAACAAGGTACAGGTCAAGATTGAACGAAGGACTGGACGTATGTCTAAAGAATTCTCAGTCCAGTCCACCAGACCATAAGGGTAGAGAAAGTCTTGAAAGGTGTCAAACAACACTAGGTGCGTCAGTTTCCGAAACAGTATCAGTTATTTCGTCTTTATCTACAAAAAGACCTTGAGAGAACGAAAAAGGTACTAGGTCGCCTACAACCGTTAAACTGGAGACCAAGGAGACGGAAAAGATTTTGGTCGAACTTGTAGTCCTTTAAGTGCCAAGTGCATAACGACTTCGGACCGAACCTCTTAAAACTCGTAATGAAATGATCGTATACTCTACTCACGTTAACACGCCATCAAACTCGTAAGAAACCGTAACGGAAAGAAACCCTAACCTTACTTTTGACTGGAAAGGGTCAGGACACCGGTGACGACTCAAAAGGTTTAAATGACCGTATAACTCATGTCGTGAAAGTATCGTAGTAGAAAGTCCTAAACTTTATCGAGGTGACCTTAAGGTAGTGGAGGTGATCGAAACAAGCATCACTACGAAAGATTCCGGGTGAACTGAAGTGTAAGGTCCAACAGGCCGAAATCTATTCACTAGTGTGGTACCACTAATAGGCCGAGCACTTCTAGAAAAAACATGTCAAGAAGACACATCACAGAAAGGAACAGAGAACATTAACGGAGGTAAAAATTCAGACAAAGTAGACTATACTCATGACGATAACAAAAAAAAGAAAACTAAAGACAAACGTACCTTATAGAAAAAGATCGAGGAGTGAAAGTCACACACAAAGGTGGCCAGACTCCACCCAAAAAAAAACATCTGTTAAACATATTCTAGGAATATATCCCTAGAACAAAAACATAGGTAAGTCGGTTAGACACAGAAAACCGACCTTGTAAATTAGGTAAATGATTGGATCTATCATATAAGTTTTCGTCTCTGTAATGAAACGACTGATTCCAGGGAGATCAGTTCCGACACCAAAAAGGACACCAGTACATACCTACACTCTCACCCTGACACTTCTTCCGACTCGTGGCTTCTTAACTACGAAAACTTGACACCACAACCTCTTCTGAGAACTCTCAGGGAACCTGACGTTCCTCTCGGTTGGTCAGGTAAGACTTCCTCTAGTCGGGACCCTGNCCGACCTTGTAAATTAGGTAAATGATTGGATCTATCATATAAGTTTTCGTCTCTGTAATGAAACGACTGATTCCAGGGAGATCAGTTCCGACACCAAAAAGGACACCAGTACATACCTACACTCTCACCCTGACACTTCTTCCGACTCGTGGCTTCTTAACTACGCAAACTTGACACCACAACCTCTTCTGAGAACTCTCAGGGAACCTGACGTTCCTCTCGGTTGGTCAGGTAAGACTTCCTCTAGTCGGGACCCTGAAGAAACCTTCCTTACTACGATTTCGACTTTGAGGTCATGAAACCGGTGGAGTACACTTCTCAACTGAGTAACCTTTTCTGAGACTACGACCCTCCCGAACCCCCGTCCTCCTCTTCCCCTACTGTCTCCTACTCTACCGACCTACCGTAGTGACTGAGCTGCCTACACTCAGACTCACTTGAGACCCTCAACCACTACCTGTCCCTCCGGACCGCACGACACTAAGTACCCCACCGTTTCTCAGCCTGTGCTGACTCCCTGACTTGACTTGACTTGACTTCCATTAATAACTACACATATTAGGACAATGGTAAATAACAAAACATCCGGAAAAGGAACGAACACAAAACACAGATCTCTTTAAATAAATCGTAAACAACATTTCGACCAAACCACCACGACTTAAAAGAGTTAAAAAAGAACAGACATTTCGAGAACTAAAGAGAAAACTTACATATACCCTAGGAACGACCTACCTCATTAGATCCAATAAAGATCCAACAAAGAAAAAATAGTGAAATTCATATAAGATAGGGAGGTAAGACCGGACATCTAAAGGACAACTTTCAAGTCGACAACTGGAATGACCCTAGGGGAATATACGATAAACAATGACATGACGAAGAAAATCATAAACAATTAACACAAATTGAAAAAATAAAACAATTTATACACGGAACTACATAAAGAGGAACCCAAATAGGATATACCGTGAAAGACCCGAAGGACTTGAACCCACCGAAAAGGAAAGGTTACAACCCCTTCAACAAAAAAATGATATTAGATGAGTTTATAAAGGAGTATGGGAAAGGAAACGAAAGACGACCCTGTAAATACTCAGAGTACAATACGAATTACAACAGGGTCTCCAGAGACTCTGACAAGAGTAAAGGAAAATAAGAAAAATTTTTAAGAAGAGACGAAGACAATAAAGGTGGTAAAATACAACGACGAGGGAACAGGTAAGAAGACAGAGTCAATGAGACTATAACCAAGGAAGATCACATAAAAATTAGACAATAAAACAACAAGTAACTACTAACAAATAAGAAATTAAGAAGATCTAGGAACAATTTGTAGAGATCATAGAAGTAAACACGAAGGTCAGATAAATAGACACGAAGGTAAAATAAAAATTCAAAAACCTAGTAGAAATGATAATGATAAGACTTAAAAAAAGTACATTTGACGGATAAAGGAAAAATAAACAAACCAGAACAAACAAAAAATGGTACAAAGAAGTAGACGACGTACAAAGAGACAGAAAATTAAAACAAATTAAATGACACAAACCCTAGAATAAAGACGTCCGACCTTCTAGTATAAAGAAGAATTAACACCTCAGACAGGAGGTATCCACCCCAACCCGGTCATGAAGCACTTTCAAAGGACAAACCACCCTAAACACGGACACAAAACTACCTACCGCGACCTAGAGTAGAGAGACTTCCCTTCACGACATGTGTCATCACACAAAACCCCACAGATACCCGAACCATACCGGACGGACGATTACATATCCCAATCAAAGACAAAACGACTTCGTGACCTTAAACGACTTGAAACCCACACCGAATTAGAACCACAACTCTACCTCCAGAAACCCTCTCCAGAATAGTTAATTACCAGTCACCACAGTCCTCAAGAGAACACCAAGTTTCAGTACCCGAACCCAAAGAGTGGAGTCCAAGTCCGGAATGAGGAATGACATCGTGGTTCTGGAGTGTTCGGTACGTCGTGTCTTCTGTTTTGGGGTTCTGAGAATCACTTTCGTTGTGAGTTGTCAGGTCTTGTGGGTCTCTCTGAGTGTGGGTTCAGGAGGTTATAAAGATCCTTACAGAGACCTGGACATCACCCGTCATATCCAAGGTGAGTCGGAACATAGACCGGAATGAGGTCGAACATGAACGAGGGTTTAAGGTGTCAACGGGGATACAGATACGACGACGACGACGACGACGACGATTCAGCGAGTCAGCACAGACTGAGACACGGTGGGGTATCTGCCGTCGGGTGGTCCGAGGGGGTAGGGACCCTAAGAGGTCCGTTCTTGTGACATCACCCAACGGTAAAGGAAGAGGTTACGTACTTTCACTTTTCACTTTCACTTCAGTGAGTCAGCACAGGTTGAGAATCGCTGGAGTACCTGACATCGGATGGTCCGAGGAGACGGGTACCCTAAAAGGTCCGTTCTCATGACCTTACCCCACGGTAACGGAAGAGACCGGGGATACAGATATCAGAGTCCGATTTACATCGATAAATTAAGTTACGTGGACACTGACGACCTCGGGTAAGGAAAAGATAAGAAACCAGTGTGTCGGGGCCCACAAGACGAAACCAAAACCCGGGACGAGACGAATATATCCTCTTCCGTTACCGTGGGGTGAGGTCATGAGAACGAACCTTTTAGGGTACCTACCTCCTCGGACCATCCGACGTCAGATACCCCAGCGATTCTCAACCTGTACTGACTCGTTGAAGTGAAAGTGAAAAGTGAAAGTACGTAACCTCTTCCTGTACCGTTGGGTGAGTTCACAAGAACGGACCTCTTAGGGTCCCTACCTCCTCGGACCACCCGACAGCAGATACCCCAGTGTGTCTCAACCTGTGCTGACTTCACTGAATCATCATCGACGAATATATAGTGGGAGACCACTAACAGGAGACGGTTCAGTACTCGACCACTTCCGTCTCCGAATAATTGCGAGTGAAAGAGTCAACCCGACCCATTTCTGTCCCCATCTCTTTCCCCATAATGACGGTGTCAACCCTGTAAGACCTCTTACGGACGTGGTTCATTTCTGGACGGTCGACAACAATGTCGGACTCGTCCAACACACGAGAGGGTCTCCTTCACCGAGGTCAACACCCAGGGATCCTTCTCACTTCGACGAATCTGAGGTTCGTTCTATACCCGTCATTGGACACAGTCGAGTGTCGGACCTCCATCAACAGTAGAGACCCCAGGACTGACGTGACACTGTAAAACAGATGACGAAGTCCGTCAAAGGGACCGAAACCGTTATCAACACCGAACAAAGGAGAAGACCCCAACATTTGACGTCAACTCCGATTAAGACGGACGACCCTCAGATTGGTCAAAACGTCCAAAACATCTGATGGTCATCCGTGACACTTACACCTCTTAATCATATAGGGTCCACTGTTCTGGAGAACGATGAGACCCTACGGAGGGAAATGAGAAAGTCGACAAAGTGACGGGTGGGGAGGGGTGGAGGGGGTATAATAGGAGTATCGTCGGTTGGGACAAGGAGAGGGACACCAGACTTGGATACGGACTCCGAGTTTTGGGTCAGGGGTGTTAGACGACACCTACCTCCATACGATCGGTGAAGAGTCGACCCTTCACAAAGAATCGTTTCTTGTGGTATCACACAAGAGACAAAACGGAAGACTCATGGATAGTAACGTGAGGGGAGACTCCAAGGTTTCGAGGTGGACCGGTCCGGACACGCCTCCAAAGGTTCACACCTTTGAAAAGAAGGAAGTACTAAGGGAGGGACCCAGTGTCAGGAGTAAGACTTTAGTACAGATGGAAAATTAGAACAAGAAAACGGGATGGAGTAACATTCGTCTAACCTAACGGAAAAACCTACAAGTCCCAGAAGATGATCGTAAGTTTTCAACAAAACACCTTCAACAAGGTAAAGTCTACTTAAAAGTTAGTCAAACACCCCTCCTTCCCCTAGTGAAACAGAATTACCTTTTAAGAATTTCTCTACCCTTATGGTCTGGTGGAATGGACGGAGGACTCTTTAGACATACGTCCAGTTCTTCGTTGTCAATCTTGGTCTGTACCTTGTTGTCTGACCAAGTTTTAACCTTCTCCTCATACAGTTCCGACATATAACAATGGGACGAATAAATTGGATGTTTGTCTCATACAGTACGCTTTACGACCCGACCTACTTCATGTTCGACCTTAATTCCAATAACCCTGTTTATAGTTGTCGGAGTGTATACGTCTACTATGGTGGATTACCACATTTCGTTTCTCCTTGATTTCTCGGAGAACTACACCTACTTTCTCCACTTACTTTTTCACCAAATTTTGAGTTGTAGGTTTTTTGATTCTATTACCGTGGGCCAGGGTAGTGAAGTTCCGTTTATCTACCCCTTTGTTACCTTTGTCACTGTCCGAAATAAAGGAACCCGAGGTTTTAGTGACACCTACCGTTGACGACGGTACTTTAATTTACTGTGAACTAGGAAGTTTCTTCTCGATACTGTCTGAACCTGTCACATAAATTTTCGTCTCGGTAGTGAAACGACTGTTTTCAGATATATCAGTTTCAATACCAAAAAGGTCATTAGTACATATACCTATACTCACGACCTGGTATTTCTTCCGACTCGTGGTTTCTTGACTACGAAAACTTAACACTACGACCTCTTTTGAGAACTCTCAGGGAACCTGACGTTCCTCTAGTTTCATAAGTTAGGATTTCCTTTAGTTGTGACTCATAAGTGAGCTTCCTGTCTACGACTTTGAAGTCGAGGTTCAACTTCAAGATTAGTCCGGTGGACTACGTTTCTCGACTGAGTGACCCTTTCTGGGACTACGACTCTTTCTTACTCCCGTCTTCTTCCCCCGTTGTCTCCTAATCTACCAGTCTACCATAGTGGTTGAGTTATCTGTACTCAAACTCGTTTGAGGTACTCTACCACTTCCTGTCCCTTTGGTCCACACGACCTCAGGTACCCCAGTGTTTATCAGTCTGTGTTGAATCACACTGACTTGTTGTTGTTACCGTTTGGATATCTATCGTAGTATTAGTTGTCACTTTTCGACTTTCACAAGGGAAATTATAGTCCTTGTTCTGTTTCTATACATGAGAACTATGAAAATAAGTTACATCAAAACCTTCAGGATTGATGTGTTTAGTCTCTTCCTTTTCTTCATTTCCCTGAGGTTTAACCTTTTCTCCAATTTGACAGTCTCAAACATATATTGTACATGTACACGTATGTTGTACATGTACATGTATCTTCTAGACTTTCTACGATGGTCTTTTGATGACCTTGAGTAATTTCTTAAACCATTTCAGTGTCCAATGTTTTAATTACGTCTCTTTAGACGACGTAAAGTTATGTGATTGTTACTTTTCTTTCTCTTTAAGTTCTTCTTTAAGGTAAATACTAACGTAGTCTTTCTTATTTTATGGATCCTTATTTAGATGGAGTCCTCTGTTTTCTGGACATGAGGTTTTTGATATTCTACGACTACTTTCTTTGGTTTCTTCTGTATTTGTTTACCTTTCTATATGGTACAAGTGTCTAACCTTCTTAGTCATAACAGTTTTACTGATATGATGGGTTCCGTCAGATCTCTAAGTCACGTTAGGGACAGTTTAATATTACCGTAAAAAGTGTCTTGATCTTGTTTTTAGAGTTTTAAACATACCTCTGTGTTTTCTGGGACTTATCGGTTTCGTTATTTATCTCGAGTTCCTTAGTCGGTAGGACCGAAGTCTGATATGATGTTTCGATGTCATTAGTTTTGTCGTACCATAACCGTGTTTTTATCTTTATATCTAGTTACAACGTCCCATTTTTTGAAACTTTATTCGGGTACGTGGATACCGTTTAATTAGACACTGTGGTTACTGTTTCCACCGTTCTGATGTGTTACAACCTTTCTATCAGAGAAGTTGTTTACCACGACCCTTTTGACCTGGCGATGTACATTTTTTACTTTAATCTAGTAAGAAATTGAGGTTTGTGTTTTTATTCGAGTTTTACCTAATTTCTGGATTTACACTCTGGTCTATGATATTTAAAGGAGTTCTTTTTATACCCGTCTTGTGAGAGACTGTATTTAGTGTCGTAGCAAAAAAGCTAGACAGAGGGTCTTATGACCTCTTATTTTGTTTTTATTTGTTTACCCTGGATGAATTTGAATTTTCAACAACGTATCGTTTTCTTTGTTATTTGTTTTACTTTTCTGGTGGATCTCTAACCCTCTTTTATAAACGTTTACTACACTGACTATTCCCTAATCAGAGGTTTTAAATGTTTGTCGAGTACTACGAATTACCGTAGTTTTGTTTGGTTATGTTATAACATTTCACTTTTTCTTTTGATTTTTTTTTCGATTTTTTTATTTGTTTATTTTACTTTTGTTTGTTTGTTTGTTTGGGTGAGTGTTTTACCAGTATTCTGGATTTATCTATAAAGGAGGTTTCTTCTGTATGTCTTCCGGCTATCTGTGTACTTTTCTACAAGTTGTAGAGATTCATAATCTCTTTACTTTCAGTTCTGATGTTACTTTATAGTGGAGTATGTTCGGTCTTACCAATAGTTGTTTTTTGAGTGGTTCTTATTTACGACCTCTCTTCCATTGAGAGGACACGACAACCACCCTTACATTTAACTATGTCGGTGATACCTCTTGTCATACCTCCAAGGAGTATTTCGATTTTCATGTCGATGGTATACTGGGACTTTAGGGTGAGAACCTGTATGTAGGTCTCTTTCTCGTACTAGGTTTTCCTACGTATATAGGGTTACAAGTAACGTCGTGACAAATGTTATCGGTTCTGTACCTTCGTTGGATTTACAGGTAACTGTCTCCTTACCTATTTCCTTACCTATTTCTAAGGTAACATGTATGTGTATTACCTTATAATGAGTCTGTAACATTTCTTACTTTATTTCGGTAAACGTCGTTACACTTACCTGGATCTCGTATAGTATGACTCACTTCATTCAGTTTCTTCCTCTTTATAACATACTGAAGGAAATATACGTTTTAGATTTTACTGTACTATGTCTACTTGAATGTTTTGTCTCTCTCTGAGTGTCTGAATCTCTTGCTTAAATACCAACGACCCTCCTTCCCTATTAATCTCTCTGACCCTACTTGTAATGTGTGACGACATAAATTTTACCTACTGGTTGTTTCTCGATCACATATCGTATACTTTGGGAGACGAGTTACAATACACCGTCAGACTTACCCTCCCCTCAAACCCCTCTTATATATACATACCGACTCAAGAAATCGATAAGTAGACTTTGCTAGTGTTGGAACAATTATCCGATGTGGGGTTATGTTTTATATTTCAATTTTTTTAATTACCAACTTTGTAAGGAAATCTTTTAGAAATAACCTATTGTTTAAAATTACACAGATAATAATTCTAAATAAAGAAATTGACTCCTTACCTAATGGAAGTTTATGGACCTTATTAAGGTAAGTATAACACCATCATATAGGTGGGTAGTACTTTAAAAGAGAATAAAGTAAAAGTTTTCCTGAAACTTCGTGTCGTCTGTCTATTTTTTGTAACCCTCCAACAGTCATAACAATTAAAAAAAAAACGTATTTCTACTTTCAGTTTGAGGACTTAAAATATTGGGTGATCTTATAAATCAATTTCATATCGGGAAACCTACGACCAATGTGTTTTAGTATGAAGGGAAGAGACGAACGACTCGTGTCGTGACTGACCTTATTGAGGAAACTTGTTGATGGAACAGATCATTTTACAGTTTGTAGTAAGTGATTCACTACTATTAGGTTTTATTCCGTTTTACTAAAGTTGTATTTTGTTTTTTGTTGGTTTAGTTTCACTCACATCGATACTTTTGTAGTTTCTAAAAATTTATCGGACTCATAAGATTACATAAGTGGAAAGTTGATTATGATTGACGTCAGTTTTATGAATGTCTCTCGGTTTAAGACCCAAGATTAAACTTAACGGTCCAGGGAAGAGGGTAGGTATCTGTGTCTGAATGACTTTTCTTTACTGTGTTTCGGGACGTCGTAGACGACTCCCCGTCTTTCGTTTCTAATCCCAGTACCGTTTCATGCTGGAAGTTTTAAGTTCACATTCAGGGTCTATTGTGACGAGGACCCATATCTCGACAGATGTTTCTATGGTTAAGAGATGAAGACCAGTAACATTTGACAAAACCTTTGGAATGAAAGGTCCCCTCCTCCTACCCCACCCCATAGTCTTTTCATTCTAAGTGACCTTTCCTTTGTCCTACCCCTCGTAGGTGAGACCGAAGGGCGCAGGTCGACCAAGGGAGGACGTCAGAACCTGTGGACCCACCGATACGGGGGTCCTAGAGCCACCGTGCCCCATTCTTACCGAAAGGGGATCCCATAGGCCACGACTGGGGCGTCTACGTCGTATCTCACCCGCGACGACTCGGGCCTCGGTAATCCAAACCCCTTGTGACGGTCAGTGGAAGGGCGCTGCCTCGACCTCGGACCAACGCCCTTCACGCCGACGCGGGTCCCTCGGCCATGAGGTCCGCGGTTGTGGACGCGGGGCGGCTGTGGCCGCGGGGCTCTGTGGACGCAGGGTGGCTGTAGACGCGGGGCGTCTGTGGACGCGGGGCGGCTGTGGATACGGCGTAGGCCGTCCTTCGTGGGCCCACGCGAATGGGGAGGGAGCACGTCCGGATCGCAGGAGAAAGAAGCGAGTGCGCAAGGTTGCTGCGCAGTGTCCGTGGTGGGTTGTCATTCGCGAAACGGACCGTGGGGAATCCGTCGATTGCCTTTAGAGAGACTCGGTGATCTGAGGTAAACTCCCAGGGCTGTCACGTCTTAACGCGGAGTACCCGACAATGGAATCGGCCGGAGCGGGAGCGGGCAGCAGTGGACGAGACGGCCCGCCCCTGGTCGGTCTCTCGGGGCTCACGGAGCCCGGGCGCGTGTGGCGGTCGGCACAAGGAGGTCGAACGGCCCAAGTGAGCCCCCGGGGTTGAGACCTGGACCGAGCGTCCGACAGGAAACTCCCAGAGTACCGAAGTGGGGCAGCAGCAGACATGGCAGCGCCCAAACAGGATCAGGTAGCCGCCGTTATAAGTTAGGTCGTTCGGGCCACAAATAAAACCCCAAAAAAAGGGAGACACGGGGCCTCACCGGTAGTCTTCGGTAACGGCAGACGAACGTCAAGGTTGTACAAGATGTGGAGTCATTAGGACTCCTACCGTAGGTGTTTCCCGTTTGACTGCGAGGCAAACGGAGACTTCGTCTGTCAAAACGGAGACTTCGTCTGTCAGTAGACATGTACCAGAAGTAAAAGACAAGTGGAGGGTTTGGAAACACATTTCCTCTAAGACCACTCCCGGGATCTTCTCTCACCAGTTGACTCTCCTTTCCTTCTGTTCCTGGACTGTCGGAACCGACTCTCGTCTTTCCCCGATCGTTTCGTTTTCTTTCTCGTGAGTCGGGTCCTCTCAGTCCTATTTGTCTCTTCCCCGAGCTTAGGTCCACCCTTACGTGTCAGCCGCAAATCTGCGGAGTACTAGTTGCCCCAGGAGAGAAGGAAACACGGGTCCGGACCTGGAGACCAAGAGACAAGGTTCTCGAGCCTTCTATAGGACTAATCCTTTGGGGTCTGGATGAAAAACTCAAGTGCGTCGTTTGCTTTACGGTAGTGGTCAAGTATGTCGAGGTGTTCTCCAAAGGGTGTCGAGGTCTCCTCACCAGGTCCGTGTCGACCTGAGGACCCGGGTCTCAGTAGCGTAGAAGTACTCGAGAGTCTCTTTTGGTCGCTCCTTCCGGTAGCCGGATTGGGAAGTCGGAGTTACCTTGGAGTCTCCTTCTAGCTCCTACTTTTTTAACGTCTACCGGTGAATTCCTTCTTTGTTTTGAATTTAACCAGTGTCAGTAGTCTGTCAAGGTCCGGGTCGTTTGCGTTCTAAGGAGACGACGATGGGTGGTCCTCTTTACCGGGTGACTAGGAAGGGGGTGGGGAGGTCTATCCAATAGGTCAGTGACGACTTCTGGAACTGGATCTCTTCTCTCGACGTTAGGTCACCTAATTGTTGCAGAACCTCCCCATTCTGACTTTGGTAGATCAGACGTCTTGGGGAGTCGGAAGATAAGACGGTCGAGGGTCGAGATTAAGTGTCACCTCCTCGAAGACCTTCTATATCTCGAAGGGTCCGGGTCACCGGAAGAAAATCAACCAACCTCATCGGTAGAGATACTCTATAAAACAGACCCAAAAGGGACAAACAGAACGAGGTGAACCGAATTTTTTAACCAAGGTAAAAGGACCGGGTGATCCCGGACAAGGGGTCATGAAACGACGAACCGGGGAGTCACCAAGGAACCTCTTCGTCACGTTCTGGTAGTCTCAGGTCGAAACGAGAACTCCCTTGGGTCTCACGACGAGGACACTCGGGTAAGGGGATGGTTCAGTCAAGAGAGGTCTCTCTGTTGTATTGTAAGAATAGTAGAAAGACAGTCTTCACGTGGACCTTGAACCCGTCGACCTCCAACAATCAGACCGGACTGGGTCACCAGTCGTAGGAACGTCGTCGTCTCCCTTCGAAACTTGGTCAAAGGGAGGTCCGTCCTCGTTCGTCCTACGGGTGACGACGTTAGCAACGGAAAAGGACGGCAGGAGTAAAAGAATTGACCCCGGACCAAGTAGAAAGAATTTTAGAGATATAAGAGAGAGACTTGTAAACCATGGTGTATCTATGAGTCAACTACTTGTTTCAGTATATACAACGTATGTATATCAGTGTACATAAATATGTACAGTAAATATATAATTATATCAGTATATTATATATAATACACATACACTCCACTTTCAGTCAGTACAAGCTGAGAAACACTGGGGTACCTGATATCTCAGGTACTTTAAGAGATCCGGTCTTATGACCTCACCCATCGGAAAGGGAAGAGGTCCCCTAGAAGGGTTGAGTCCCTAGTTTGGGTCCAGAGGACGTAACGTCCGTCTAAGAAATCGTCGACTCGGTGTTCCCTTCGGACATAATACACATATACATACATGTATACATATACAATATATATTGAATACTCTTATGTATCAAGTATATGTAGTATATAATTTATACATATGATACACACATATAACAAATCAGGGAGACAGGACAGGCTGAGAAAGCACTGTGGTGTCTGACATCCGACGGTCCGAGTTAGACAGGTACCCTAAAAGGTCCGTTCTTGTGACCTCACCCAACGGTAAAGGAAGAGGTATATACATATATACATACATATTATAATCATATACTAATATAAGTATTATTAGTTATAAATTACATACATTACAATGTGTGAGTATATATTATACACAATTATACTGGTACATGTAATGTATACACAAATATTGTATATACATACACAAATTATGTAATATATATCTTATGTATTACACTTAATGTAATATATATTATCATACATAACTTATGCATATACTAGAAACGATTAAATAGTTCATAAGGACGGACACGAAAAACTTAAGTGTCACTTCCTTCTTCACTGATCATACTCACCGGTCTGAAAATTGAGATCCAAAAGACACCGGGTCAGCCTTTTCGACCTTGGTGAAATACAGAGATCTACGACTCAGGACTAAAGATACAAAACTTTTCCGCGAACGGAAAAAAGAGAGACGAACAGTAGACGGGAGAACTGAAGTGATACCCAAGCTAGTACGGATCACATACAATTCTTTAATGAACACTGTTGAAATCAAAAATTTTTTCTTAACTTAAACTATATTAAAATCTGAATGTTCTTATCATCTCTCTTAGGGGTTGATCAGAAGTGACTTGAAGAGGATTACAATTATAGAATGTCTTGTCAATAACTTTGGTCCTTTAATTGTAACAACGTTACGATAATCGACTTGAAATCTGAAATTTGTATAAAGGAGTAAAAAGGTCATTTTAAAAGAAGGATACGGTCATATTAGGGTGTAAAGTAAATCAACGGTAAAGAGGAATCAAAGGAGGTTTGACACTGGTAATGAGATAGAATTACAGAAGACACTGGAACTATGTAAACATCTCATGGTCAATTCATAAAACATCTTAAAAGGAGTTAAACCTAAACAGACGACAAAATAGTACTCATGTAACTCCAAAACTTAAATATTCTCTTTTAGTGTGTGAACACTACACAGTAGGAGTCGTGTACCCTTTACAATTAGAACTAGTGTCAATTTCACCACAGACCGGTCCCAGGAGGAGACTTATCGATGATAAAGAGAGATCATGTATAAATTCTCCCAGAATGTAACTACACTGTGTTTTTAGGACAAATAGGAATTTGAAAGTGGTGATTAAAACGGTAGTAGTCACCTAGAACGGACATCGTTACTAGTGACACCACAAGGTGCCACTAAAATATAGAAAGAACAAGATGTAAACTAATCTTAATAAGAGGCTCCGTCTCAAGAGACGTAAATATATAAGTCAGTGAATATAGACATACCAGAGTAGTTATAAAGAAAATAATAAACCCGATGCAGATTATACTAGTGACAATTAAAATAACGAGTGTAACAAGGTCTAAACTAGTAATACTCAAGAAAGTCTAATCGAGGACTCAGGAAATTTTACGGACGTAGAGGGAGGAGTGAACAGGGTTCCTAAGGAAATGGAAAATCGGGGTATTCCATAAGGTCTTAATAGAATATAAAATGGACGGGGTCAAGACCTCAGTTGGTGAGAAGAATCTTCGAAACCAAGTAAAATAACCTCTTCTTTAATTTTTTTTTTTAGACCCCTAAGTCCACAACAATACCGATGATCCCTTAGAAACGAAGATTCAGGAGAGTTGTCTGTCTTAACCTTTACATACAAGGGTAAATATGTGAACATAGATAAAGACATACGACACACACACACATGTGTACACACACACACGTTTTCTCTATTATGACTATGGAGATTGATTACATCACGTGTCAGTCCCAAGTAGAATCTTTATAAGGGGAAACGAATACACATTGAAGAAGTTGTCAAAGAGGTCTCTTTAGACCAGATTAATATTAAAATTAATGAATAAACAAGTTAGGTCTTACGTGTATCAAAGTGTTAACCGTCGGGACACTCGTCGAGTCGTTTCACAAGTACATGTTAAGAAAGACATATATCGGAACGTCATAGGTCCGTTTGTAACGAACATTTTTGATGGACCAAATCGAAGAAAGTCGTTGACACGTCGCTCCAATACACATGCTGTAAATCTAAGTGAACAGTAACAGATGTAAGGTAAAACCCGAGGACGTTGTTGGACCAACTAAAATTAAAAGTTTCACTTGAGTTCAGTAACACCATATTTTAAACAAATGTAAAAAACTCATAAAAACACAGACATAAACACTCACTACGACTAGACTTTAAAAGAAAAGAACACTACAGAAATAGACTAAAACCATATTTTTTTATGACGGGTATGTCTCACTCAACCCTTCCGAAGGAAGGAGATGAATGTCTTTCCCACCATGTTACAAAAGAATTTTATAAACCCTCCTAATTGGTTACTTCGGTAAACCCGTGTCCAAAAATAAAAACCCTTTTAAAAGCTAATAATTAAGTTAGAGAACAATATCCAGATTCCAAAAGATTAAGAAGAACTCAGTCAAAGTCATTGACCAGTGAAAGACCTCTGAAACGGATGAAGTAGATTTAACATATTAAATAACCGTACTTTAACACGATAAAAGAATATTAAGATTATAGAGATTACATCCTCTCCTATAGGAAAGAACTTAAGGATTAAAACAATTAGTAACAGAAGAGAGACATAGAGAAAGAGAGAATAAGAACGGGAAAGAGAGAAAGTGACACCGATTTTTAAATATTTAACACAACTAAAAAAAATTTTCAGTCAAAAACACGGAAAATAAAACAGGTTAAACGACAAAAGATAAAGATAAAATCCGAGATTAGAAATGATAAAGAAAGTAAGAAGAAGGAAATCCAAACTAAAAGAGAAGAAAATGATAAAGAATTTAACTTTCTGATCCCATACCTAAACTTTCAAGAGCGATTATTCGAAAATTTACTACATTAACTATATTGTACGTGTCTCCTCGGACCGTCCGATGTCAAGTACCCCAGCGTTTCTCATCCTGTGTTGACTCGTCGATTGTGAAATAAAAGTGAATGCATTTAAATTCCATAATTGGATTACAACTAAACTATGTAAATACATATCATTATACTAAGGGTAACATCACTATTAATTGTGAAGGAAGTACAACATATTGATAGTAAAGAAAGATCACCAACCTTAATAATTCTAGACAGAGAACAGTTCATACTAATGTTATTATGTTATAATAACAGACATAAGTGATATGACACGTAATCTTAACATCTTTAATGACCGAAGAACAACGTTTAAACATGGGAATTTATCGTAGAGAGGATAGAGTGGTAGGGGATCGAAAACCATTGGTGATAAAATCAGACCAAAATACTGAAACCGGAAAATTCTAATGTGTATATTCACTATAGCATACCATAAACAGAAAAGAACAGACTGAATAATGAATCGTATTACAGGAGTTCCAGGTAGGTACAACAACGTTTCCCCATGGAGAATGAGTACTGATTTTTTACAGGGGAACACGTATATGGTGTAGCAGGAATAGGTAAGGAGGACGTTACCCGTACACCTAACAAAGGTATAGAACCGATAATACTTAATATGATATTATTTATAGTCTCATTTCTGTAGAGAAACTTAGAACAAAAGTAAAGGAAACTCATGTATGGGTCTACATCGAGATAAAAATAAAAAAAACCTCTTGGAAGTATGACAAAAGGTATTACGTACTTGATCAAATGTTAAGGTGGCAGTCATATGTTCCTAAGAAAAAAGGGGTATAGGATCTGGTTATGAACAATAGAGAACAGAAAAAGTAACTTCATATCAACTAAATATTACGATATGATCAAAGTTCACAAGTTTTAACCCTTTCCCCATGTAGTTTCGACATATAACAGTGGAACAAATAAATTGAATGTACGTCTCAAGTAGTACACTTTACGGTCCGATCTACTTCATGTTCGACCTTAGTCCTAACGGTCCTCTTTATAGTTATTGGTGTCTATACTTCTACTGTGGTGGTAATACCGTCTCTCACTTCTCCTCGAATTCTCGGAGAACTACTTCCACTTTTGTCTCTCACTTTTTCGACCGAATTTCGAGTTGTAAGTTTTTCGATTCTAGTCCCATAGACCAGGGTAGTGAATACCGTTTATCGATCTCTTTTTTTCCTTTGTCACTGTCTGAATTAAAAGAACCCGAGGTCTTAGTGACACCTACCACTGACGTCGGTACTTTAATTTTCTACGAACGAGGAACTTTCTTTTCGATACTGTTTGGATCTGTCGTATAATTTTTTCTCTCTGTAGTGAAACGACTGTTTTCAGTTTCGATACCAAAAAGATCATCAGTACATACGTACACTCTCGACCTGGTATTTCTTCGGACTCACGGTTTCTTAACTACGAAAACCTGATACCACGACCTCTTCTGGTGAGAACTCTCAGGGAACCTGTCGTTCCTATAGTTTGATGAGTTAGAATTCTCTTTAGTTGGGACTTATAGTTAACCTTCCTGACTACGATTTCGACTTCGAGGTTATGAAACCGGTGGACTACACTTCTTGGCTGAGTAACCTTTTCTGGCACTACGACCCTTTCTACTTCCGTCCTCCTCTTCCCCCGTTGTCTCCTACTCTACCAATCTAGTGTAGGTGACTAGGTGACTCAACAACTTGAGTCACCTATACTCAACTCGTTTGAGATACTCTACGACTTCCTGTCCCTTCGGACCGGACAATATCAGACACCCCAACGTTACTCAGTCTGTTCTGCCTCGTTGTTTCAAAGTTCACATGTTATATCACTAAGTCATAAAAGTCTAATACGAGATAAATTTAATAACCAATATAAGATACATGTAGGAAATAAGGTAATATAGGAACAGTCTGTACTGAATCGTTAACTTGTCGTTGGATCATAACTATCAAACATAGAGAATTAAGGAAAAGGAATAATACGGGGAGGAGGGTTGTGAGAGGGGTGACCTCTCTGTTTCATAAATATGGTTATCAAACAGGTGAGATACAGACAAAAGTAAAACAATATAAATAAACAAATTAAAAAATTTAAGATGTAAATTCAATTTGTATATCATAAACAGAAAGACAGAATGAAGCGTAGTTACAACATGTTTACCTTTTTAAAATAAGAAAAGTACACACATAGAACAACCAGAAAAGTAGACAACTACCTGTGAATCTAATGAAGGTATAGAATCGATAACATTTATACTACAATACTTGAAATCCCACGTGTATAGAAAAGTTTTCATCACAAAAACAAAACTTATATATCGGTCCTCACCTTTATAACCTAGTATACCAGTAAGATAAAAATTAAAAAACTCCTTGGAGGTATGTCAAAAGGTACCACCAAATGGTTAAATTTAAGAGAGGTTTCACCCGATCGTAAAGGATAAAAGGTGTAGAAATGGATATAATAAACAATTTAAAAAACTACTATCGTAAAGACTGTCTATTCTCTACTACTCAGTAACACCAAAACTAAACGTAAAGGTATTACTAACCACTACAACTCATAGAAAAGTACACGGTTAAACGATAGACATACGGAAGAAACCTTTTACGGATAAGTCCAGAAGACAAGTAAAAATTTCAAACAATGAATTTTAAAAAAACAATAAAATTCATAGTTGGTGAATAGTCTGTATAGTAAACCTTTATAGAAGAGGGTAAGTTATCAAACAGATACGAAATACCACCCAATGAAGTGACACGTTTTTGAAAATTGAACTTAATCTTAGGTAAACAAATAAAAACGTAAACAAAGGGAACGGACTCCTCCGTCTAGATTATTTATGACGATTCTAAATACAGTTTCTCACATGACGGATACAAAAGAAGATCCTCAAAATACTAAAGACTAGACTTCAAATCCAGAAATTAGGTAAAACTCAAATGAAAACATACACTACACTCTTTTACAAGATTAAAATAAGAAGATGTACATCGACAAGTCAAAAGGATCGTGGCGAATAACTTCTCTGAAGAAGGGTAACATACAAAAAAGGAGGAAACAACATCTAGTCAACTGGTATCAAGTACTGAAATAAAAACCCGAAAGATAACAAGTTAACTAGATACACAGGAAAACCACGGTCATGGTATGTCAAAACTAATGATACCGAAACCTTATATCAGACTTCAATCTCCCACACTAAGGACGTCGAGGTATCGTAACCGATAAACCCCAGAAAACACAAAAAGTATGTTTAAAATCCTGATAAACAAAATCAAGACTCTTTTTACAGTACTCCCAAAAAAAAAAAAATTTATCCCTAACGTCAACTACACATCTAACGAAACTCATCACACCGGTAAAGTTGTTATCATTGAGGAGGTTGGGTACTTATACCTATAGACAGGTGAATAAACATAGTGGAAGTTAAATGAAGTAGTTACGGCGGATTCCAGACAGATCAGTTCCGATACCAAAAAGGTCATCAGTACATACCTACACTCTCAACCTGACACTTCTTCCGACTCGTGGTTTCTTAACTAAGAAAACTTGACACCACAACCTCATCTGAGAACTGTCAGGGAACCTGACGTTCCTCCAGGTTGGTCAGGTAAGACTTCCTCTAGTTGGGACCCTAAAGAAACCTTCCTTACTGCGATTTCGACTTTGAGGTCATGAAACCGGTGGAGTACGCTTCTCAACTGAGTAACCTTTTCGGAGACTACGACCCTCCCTAACCCCCGTCCTCCTCTTCCCCTGCTGGCTCCTACTCTACCGACCTACCGTAGTGACTGAGCTGCCTACACTCAGACTCACTTGAGGCCCTCAACCACTACCTGTCCCTCCGGACCGCACGACGCTAAGTACCCCAGTGTCTCAGCCTGTGTTGACTCGCTGACTTGACTTGACCTGAAGTAGTTACTAAATATCAAAAGATTCATATCCAGAAAGTAAAGGAACCGGTTCAAGTAAGGATACATAAAATAAGGAAAACTACGTTGACATTAACCAAAAAAACCAAAACAAAAGAGAAAGACTATGAAACAATAGTCACATATCTATTTGTTAACTATAGATACATAATTAGTACATTGGACCTTAAAACGACTTAATAAAAAATCAAGATTATCATAAAACCACTACTGAAATCATGAAAGTCATATGTTATAGTACAGTAGGTATTTGTCACTGTCAAAATGAAGAATGGAAGGTTAAACGTACTGAAGAACAGACTAAAGATACCGAACCTCAATGTTATAATTTATGTGTACCGTTCTCGTCCGTAGGAACAGAACAAAGACTTAAATCTTCTATTTACAAGTCAAAAAGTGGTAACTCAAAGAAAATTGTAAACTTTTTAAAACACGGTGAAACCTGAAGTAACAAAACCTTCTATTTAGACGGCAGTAATTTTAAACGTAAAGAAAAACATGTTATAAAACAAAGACAAAATTAAAAATAGAAACAATCAAAAGTCTTCAATTTAATACGACATATAACTATACCTATAAAAAACAACAATAAAATTTACAAAAACCTAACCGAGTCAAAAAACTTAGACTAAATACATAAAACTGTTTAAACACTGTAAGAGTCGGTAATAAAAGAGACTATGAACAAGGTGTGACACAGAAGAGAAAGACTCCGATACTACTATATTCAAGATCTGGGAAACAATATCAGGGAGTTCAACGATTCCGAGACAGAAAAAACAGATACAAGAGAGACAATTTTAACGTGTTGAAGATGACTAAATAAAAGTTCAAATAACTAAGATAGGAGACAGTAGAAGTGAAGATAACTCAGGTAGATAGTCCAACTTTTTTTAAATCGACTACATCAAAAGTCCACATAATAAAGGTAAACTAACGAGGGTAAAACAGGAAATATATTGAAGATAGAATAACGAATTTATAATAAAAAAAGGTAACAAAGTTCTCTTAAACATTAACTAATAATTTTACATAAGTACTACCGTTTAAATTTTAGGAACACACTGTTAAGATTGAAAGTTGAACTATGACCACAGTCAGCTAACAAAAAAGAGTGACAAATACCATAGTGACCGAAAACCGTACTCCTTCCAAAAACACAACATAGGAACTATAAAACCAATAATACGAATCTATGAGGATAAAAAATTTATATTTAAATAATTAAAATTAATCTCCGATTAATGAAATGTTATAACATAACCAAAACGGTATGTAGTTTTACTTAGACGGTACTCACAGAAAATGAATCTTCCGTTAAAACGACAAATCCAAATCGAACATTCAACTGGATATAACACTTGAACTGGTAAATCGAAGGACTTGGGACCTTTATAAGGACGATAAGACTAGACGAAGTAAGAAGACCCTAGAGACAGTTAAGGACGACCACGACATACACCCTTGTATTTCCACAAAGGACCGAACAGATCACAGACACCCGGTAGTGGACAACTTGTCCCTTCTTCCACTCAGTTTTCGGCAACGAGGACACAAAGAAATACGACGACCACCTTCAGTCCCTCTGTTACCGAAACGACAGCCAAAAACCTCGAAAACACCCGTCAACTGCGACGAACGACCATTGAGTCGACCCCTACGTCCAAACCTGAGAATGAGTTAGACAAACCGAAGAACAAAGAATAGGAAACCGGTTTTTCTAGTCGGAAAAATGACAACCACCCAAAGCAAAAAATGGATAGACCATCAAGGTCCAAAGTTTTGAGGGACATAGTTCAGGACCCATATACACTCTGGTTTATTATTATTATTATGTTTCTTTCTTTTCTTTCTCTTTTGGGATGTCCTTTTGGGACATAATAAGAAGTTCAAGACTCTAGGGATCAGTCAGACTAAAGAAAAAAGGTCCGAAGTCGCAAGAAAATAATAACAGACACATTATTAAAGGTTCTATGAATCAAAGTAATCTTTCCTATTCACCCCTTTTCATTCTGTTGTGACAGATAATACCTCGACCACTAAAATTGTAACGAAAAACTCCTCTCCTAAACCACTGGTGGAACGAGAGAGAAGACTTTCGGGGTAGGGGTTTAGTCAGAGTAATATCGAAAAGATTACTTTCAATGTAAATAACGTGACAACATAAGAGAAGAGTTACCAGGACGTCCACACCTTCGGTTCAACGAAGCCAACACAGATTGAAAAACACTGGGATACCTGATATCGGACGGTCCTAGGAGACAGGTACCCTAAGAGGTCCGTTCTTATGACCTCACCCCTACGGGAGGAGGTCCCCTAGAAGGACTGGGTCCCTAGTTTGGTACAGTGTACAGAGGACGTAACCGTCCACCCAAGAAATGGTGATCGTAGTGGACCCTTCTGGGAGTTACCAGGATCTTGTCAGGTTTGTAGGTAGTTAATAAGGGTACATAGTCATAAAGAATATTAAATCTATGAACAGAAAAATTTTATTCCTTTAATTAATATATTAATAAGAATATAATAATATTAATATATTTCAATAATATATTATTAATATGTTATATACTAATATATAATATATTATATTTAATATATGTGAACAGAAAAATTTTATCCTTTAATATATCGATAAAAATATAATATTATTAACAAATTACATATTAATATATTAATATTTTATATTATATATAATAATATTAATATAATATATAATAGAC